>JAHZNA010003840.1:0-19012 GCA_027743935.1 Sinodicranocentrus sp. ZH6 | reverse complement strand
CCCTGTCTGTGATGTCACGTCAATGGACATATATGTAAAGTGTATAATGTGTCTGGTCTGGAAAGAGTAATAATCCTAACTCCTCATTAATAGATGCATGCATATGTAGGCACATAAGTAATTTGCATATTTGATATCCCAACAAGGAACTTTTTTCTATTGCAACCAATAGCCTGCCTCGTACACAAAACCCAAAAATATTAATAATGACAACTTTCCAAAGAGAAAAGTTGTCAAGCTTCCGGTGAGTCTATCCTAGTTAAACGGAAAGTAGAAAGTTGCGTGTCATTCGCCCAGCCCTCATAATAACAAACATGTTAATAGTATAGGGATTTTTTAAACAAGGAAAATTATTCACTTTGACTATCATGCTAAGTTTCCATCATTATCTCTGACTATTAAGCGTATAAACAAGGCACCCTTTTCCTCTTCAAGATTCATGATGCTACAATAACAACACAAAAATAATCACACAAGAGCTTCCAACTTTCCCCCTGTTTTTACACTCCTTTCAAGTTTGACAAGGAAAGCAATACACACGCAGAAAGTAAAAGAATGAGAGTAATATGATTTTATTAAAGTACACACAACTCTTTCCCATAATATCCAACTTGCATACAATACATTCCAAACGAGTTAAAGAAGAGAAAGGGTGACTGTCCTCTTGTGCTATATGGATATTGTACAAGTCACCAAAGTGCATTATGATTCTCGCTCTATTCCCCTTATTTCCTTATTCATTTCAAATTCCCGACAATGAAGTCAACTTTGGAAGTGGGTTTGTGCAATCCCATCACACCAAAGAAAGTTGGAAACCCTAGTCAATTACTCACACTCGCTGTTGATTGTACATGATCCCATTGAAGAAAAAACCTTCTCAGTCCTATTCCCATCACCATAGACTATACAAGAGCCTAATGGTGGGCTGAGAGACAGATAGAGTAATAGTGGAGGGACTTGCTCTTCTATACCATTTTTACATAATGCTCATGAGGATTCTCAAGTTGATGTTAGTATTTCATCCAGCTTCCCTAACTTGAACATCCAAAACATACACCAACTTAAAGCTATCAAGCCTTAGCTCACCCATTTCACGACCAACTCGCAAAGCTTTACAAAAAACAAAAAGAATGTCTCTCATAAACTTTTTTCAAGTAGAGAATATAGGATAGGCTTTAAGAGAGGTGCATACTTTTTGTAGACATTTATTTTTCCTAGCCAGTGAATAGGACTGGGCAAAGAATAGGAAAAAATATTTTCCATTTGCGACACAAGCCTGAAAAAAGACACTATTCTGTACAAGATAGTTTGAATAAAAAGAAAGAAAGCCTTGCATTCCAAAGTCCATCATTGCACTATTTTACATAACATAAAAAATGCATGCTTTACACACAAACCAGGAGAGGGAGAAAGAGTGGAAAGCCTGCTTTAAACTTTATTTTCTCCTTCCTGCAAGGTTTAGAGAATTGTATTAGCATACAAGGCTGTATACATAATCTCCAAGCGGTAGTCGAGTGATTTCGAGAAATAAGGTTTTTCGTGCTCTGCCAGGCATGAAATAATGCGTTATGATGATGATGATGATGACGACAAGAAGATATTTTCCAGAGATGAAGAAAACAGGAATGCAATATATGTAAATATGTAATGAGGAGCAAACAAAGTTACATGTGTAGTCTTAGTTTGAGGAAAAGGGAAACTTTTTTTGGTTATTCTTTTAACAAAACCAAACACTTCACAGTCTTGAGTAAAATGGAGAAAGCAACGAGTGTGTGTGTGGCTACATCAAAAGCATATTTTTGCACGCTCAGATTATCTCCCTTGTAATATACATCTTTGTGAAAAAGGATTCACCTTCGTGTGGGCTAGACTTTTCTTTTTTCTACCTGAGCTCAAAGTTTCAGTTTCAGTTGAGAAGGATATAGTTTCAAAATGTGGCGAGAGGTGTGGGTGTGACAATATCCCTTTCATTTTCTCCAACTTTCTTCTCCCAGACCTTCTAGTTTTACTCAAGGAGAATCTTTTAGAAGCAAAGGGAAAGGTTTTCTTGTCTCAACATGCTAATTTCAGAATACATTTTTCTCTACGTGATATCACCCCTATTACTTGAGACAAGGACAGAGTGTACATTTGAGATATGTATAATATGATATGATATAATGACGCTCCTTTTGATGTTTTACCTAACTTTACAGAAAAACAATGTCGGTCCTTTTGAATAACTCGAGTCAACTGTGCGTGATGCTTGGGATGCAAACATAATTACGTACATTCAATAGAACGTCTCTATCATCTACATTATCATGCATATTAAATTTCACATTGTCGTCGGCACGCGCTGGATCACAATGACATTGCCAAAAACAAATATAAAAAATTTGCAGAATCTTCCTCCTCCAGATTTATTACTCGCATTGATGACTGAAGAAAAAAGTTTAAAAACGAAATAGAAAAACTCTTGTTTACGTTGCATTCTAATGCAAACAATATTTTCAACATGACAACGAAATCCTAAAACATTTTTCATTTTTTTGCGCATTTAAATTGCCCAACATTATAAATGATGAAATGCAAACTATTGGATCAATATGGTGCAATTTTATTGTTCACATGGTTCCAGTCCTTGAGGCTCCTTTTGCAAAGAAGAAAGATCAATGTTAACAATAAAAAATGTCATTGTTTTTCATCATCATCAGCCTCATCCTGCGCATGAGTATATTTCCAAGGAAAAATGAAGTATTTTTCGTAGCCTTGTGAAAATCTTATTCCTCCCATCATAAATTTATTCTCGAGTAGATTTTTTTTCAGAGTTGTTTTTCAGTTTCCGAAACCTCTCACATTTTTCTTTCTACAGATAGCGCTCATATTGGGATTGTGAAAGAAAACTTGTTGTTCCACCATAATTTACGACTGGCTGGCAAGTGTCACGAAGAATTATGAGACTCATCGTTGAATATCTTTTACTCTGGGTATTATCTCGTCTTGAGAAACTCACCCTCGCTCTGCACACACACAGCATGTACAAAAGCAACTAGCAGATGTCAGTCAGCGGTTTAGATAAAGCGAGAAAATCTCCACTTCCATGAATGAATTTAGAGTTTCCACTAGTTTCGCATTAATAGTGTATTTCACGTTTTTCCACGGTGTGAAACTGACACAAGTTGAATGGCTGTAGGGGCTTTCTCCACTAGGTGGAAATCCTTTTAAGAGGAAATGCTGCCGTTGTTGAGCATTACGTGAGATGTCTTTTTCATCATCCCGCCATGATTTAATGCACTTCATATCTTAAGACACTTGTACACTGCATTTTCTTAGCGAGAGTTGGATTAGTTCATCCAACTCTGCTACTTCCTTGACAAATATAAATACTCAAACTACGCCTGTGGTCCATTTCACAGAGGTATAGTAGTTCCACTAAAAAAGCGGGTAAGGTGGTCGACTAAGAAAGCGGAGGGATGGAGATTCCCTTCTTCATTACAAGAGTTTTACAACCTTAGCACACAACTGAAGAGAAAGAAGGGAAAAAAACTGGTGGTGTATTAGTGTGACAATGTAATTGCTTGAAGCTCTCAGCATTGTAATAAATCCAGACAAGCTGGGCTCCACGTATTCTTTATCTGTGCGAGAAATCATACAAAACCTGTCACCACTTTTAATGTTATGCTAATTCAAAGAAGCGGAAAATACTGTTCCCCATAGCAGCACTCGAGCGAGTGCTGGCAACTTGGACCTCTTCCTCAAAATGTTTTTCTCTGCTCGGGATAATAACAAAGGGTACAAGGAGCTCAGACATTTTCTGGTCATTTGAACCTCCAAGCAGTGCCAAGTCGTGGAGATGCCTGTCATTCAAAAATGTGGCTGGCACGGCAAGTTACTTGAGGTACAAGGAAAGTTTTTTTCCTCTCTCCAAGGGCTATAAATAAACTATACATAGGGAATAAAAGGCTTAGGTAGCTGCAAGAATTTTTTTGGTAAAAGTCATTAGCAGTAGCCTTGCGCAATCTTTTTTCTGTAAAGGGGCTTTTATTCGAGTTCATTGACGTCCCTATATATCCACGTAATATATTCTTTGAACGGTTTTTTTCTCCCGTTTTCAAGATGGATGGATGAGGGGGGAAATGTATTTCACAACGAAAATCAAGAACATATTGCATTCCAAGAATGTGTCGTGCAAAACACACACATATATACAGTCACTGACACTCTACATTTATGCGAGAAATGATGGGCGTCTCTTTCCCAGCAAAAAACTAGCTAAAGAATTGCCGTGATTGTTGTACAACTCAATTTCTCCTTTTCTCCTCATCCTCGGTATGCAACGTCGTTTTTTTCTTGGTTTTTTCCTTCACAAAATGTTGTTCACTTCAAACGTCGGATATCCGTGTATCTCCTTATATGTGTTCACTGGGGAAAATACAAAATGAATGGAACATGTTATGCATATCACATTCCAACTTGCAAATCTTCCAGCTTTGCAAACTAAAAGGGAAAAAAGAATTTTCTAAAGAAGAAATAAAACTTTCCAGTTTTCATTTCACCTCCAAAGGGAAAAAAGGAGCAAGTCGTACAACTCCTTCATGTATGTAAATCCTTTGAAGGATGGCTGAATTGTACACATCAATACAAAATATATAGGCAGGAGTAAAGAGGGATGGAGAGAAATCGAGAAATTCGAAATGGATAGAGGAGAAAGTGGAGAAAGACAGACTGTCATGAAATTGGGTCATACACTGCACACAGAAACTTAGCCAAAGCATTGCCTCTCTTTTGCCGTTTCATTAGCCTGCTTTGGGAGAAACTTGGTTCATTCATCTTGTTGACATAAAACGGAAATCCAACAAGAGTGTGTGCTAGGCACGCGTTCACCTTTTGATACATTGGTTTATCATTTTATTTATTGTTGTGTTGAAAAAAAGAGGAAGAAGGTAACTCACTCGTCGGATACAAGTAAAAAGGAAAACTCCCCTCCAAATAGAGAGAAAGCTAGAGCGCAGAGAATGAAAAAGAATGAAAGGAACTGGGAAAAGGGAAAATTCTACATGTTCTTCTTTCACGCACAAAAAAAAAATCCTTTTTTAAATTTCCACTTATGCAACAGAGAATCCCTTTCTGAGAATAGTAAAATCTTAATCTTAATGAAGCTCAAGTAATTCCCTAGCATAAAGTTAAAAGAGAGGATTTCCACTTTTCCTTCTCCACCAGAGTCTAGTATAAATATACAATTATTTGGAATCCTCCGTGCTTTCATTGAAAGCCTTGGTCTTTTCCTCTTTTGGGGATTTTATACACTTTTCATGAATCCCTAATCAGACGATTACACATGTTTCATTACATAAATGCATTTTAAGCAAAAGGAAATTACCATCCTTTCCTCAATCCTCAAAGACAGTAAACGCCTCACTTTGTAATGCTTATTGCAAAGCTTCAAAGGGATGTGGGTCTTTTGTGGAAAATTCATTCTAAAAAATGCGAATGAATGATCCCAAATAAAGGATAAAGGATATTGGAAAGAATATCAATTTTATTTTCCTTCTCCCAGAAGGAAAATGTTGAAGAGGGCTCTGTCCTCATTGAAGAAAGATTTTCATTTTGAAGAAATGTAAGAGAGGACTAAAATATCTTGAGGAGTTTAATGCGACATGGAAATTAATAAAAGTGGAAAATCAACTTGAGATGGGAGAGGTCTGTTGAACTTTCACTTTGTGTTATAATGACGCTCTTAATTATTTTTCACCATGGATTTCCCCCATTGTGAGTAAACTCGGAGAGAAAAATAGGAATACCTTCTTCTCCATCGGTTTTGGGAAAGTTTGTGAGAATTGAGGAAGCGGAGAAAATGGTAGAATTTAGAGAGTGATAAAAGGAAGCTGATATTGTATGCATATGCATACTTCAATTAGAAAGGATCATTACCCCTTCATGTACTTGACTTAAGCTCCACTTGGACACGCACTCGACAACTTTCTACAATCCTTTGCCCCTTTGATGTAGATTCGTAAATTATTACATCCGCTCTCCTCCAAACTGCATTCCCTTTTAAAGTGTCTTTTCCACCCGTCTCCAAGGAAGAGAAAAGGACTCAAAAGACAATGCTCAGCTTGGAGAGGATGAGATGAGGACACTTGAAAGAGGAACAGTTTGTGACATCTCTTTCGATTGAGATTCAAGAATTTTAACCAGCGGTTTGGAATTTTTTAAGGGGAGCACACACGTCGTTTCACTCATTTTCTCCAAAAGTAGACAAGCCATCGAGTGAAAAACTCTTGGCTTGTTCCTTGAAGGAATTTTCTCGGACTTGGTGGAAAGGCTCATTTCAACTGACGATCATCATCAGGATAATGATAATGATAATAATAGTGATGATGTCTCCTGGAATGAGGATGGAGCTATGATGATGACGCCGAGAAAGACGACTATGGAGAGGGAGGCGCGTGCAATATAATGGCCCTCGTTTTCATCCCAAAACCGCGCTAATATTGGAAGGAATGTGAGCCAGTTTAATATATACATCGTCAAGTCACTCTCCAAAAGAGGACCTTGGTCTGAGACCATTTTATAATATAGTGTGGTTTGCTAATCTTGTATGCATTGCATGCTCACTTTCTCTATGCAAAAGTAGACACTGGACTCGTTCACATTCCTCTGCAGTCTTGCCATATCCACGTTTTCAACATTTATCAAAGGATGAGAAAAGTCGTAGTGGGCAGTTGTTGTGGAAAGTGCTCGAGTGGGGAGAAAGTGGGAAAGCGAGCGCCACTTCGTCTTGTGTTAAAACCACTGTGAAATTTTCAAGTGTACTTGGCCTGCTCAAGTATTTCAGTGGAAAAGCAAGTATGTGTGCATGGCTCGTAGTCGGATCATGAGAATATTTACGTACTAAGTATAAAAGAAGACTATTCTACTCTTCAAGCTTATAGTTCCAGCCTTTTAATATTATCAGTAAAGAGGTCCTACATTTAGCCAGTCCTCGCTTCATATTCATGAATGGGATTTTATCCTATTGAGACCTTGTGAATGATACCAATTTTCACAATACTTTCCTAAAACTGACGATCATAACATTAGCACTCCTATTAAATGCACTCATTCCCTTCAACCAGCTAATCCAATTCAAACTCGCCAAAACTTTGACATGGCAAAAGATTACTTGGCAAATTTAGCTTGGAATGGATCATTGGAACACTAACAACCAATCACCATAAAATATTGCAAAGGAAAGGGCTGCTTTTGTTGGGGAGCTAATTCATTAGGAAGATATCCCTCCCCAACTACTTATAAATCCCAAAACTATCATTCACCTCGTTAAGCTTTAATTATATTATATTAATTAAATTAGCCTATTAAAATCATTGCAACAATTGTTCAAAAAATGTGCAAGCTGTACAAGACAAAAGTATAAACATTGAATTAAATTGCTCCAAACTTTTTGCCCAGCTCTCCGCTCTCTATTGAAAGAGGAAAGAGGATATACATGAAAGAAAGCAAAAACAGAGAGAGTTTTCTTTTTCCAGGGGAAGAACTCCCTTTGAAAAGAAAAGGAACTGGCAATATATATTTCACACTACAAATCACACACGACGACTAATCTTTTGCACCATGTGCTCCCTTTACACCTCACCGCTTGCCTCGCTTTTCTCGGACTAGAGGAAAGAGTGAAATCGAAAAATCACCATAATAATTCACTAACCCTAGGCATGCTACCTTATATATGTCTCTGTTTTTTACGACCATCTCATACATCTCATATCCACCAAAAGGAGAAGAAAAAAGGGAGAGTCAAGGTAGCAGATTTACATCTGTAGTACATAACATGCGTACATATCGAGAAGTGTAAGTGTGAAAAGAAAAGAGAATCTCCTTTCATAAAGCTGTCAAATTTTCCATAAATTCAGCTCCATACTCTTGCCTCCATTTTTTATCTCCGTATTTGTTCCCTCCGCTTTGGGAATTAATAGCCAAGCATAGCCAAGCAAACTAGTGGAAATTAATATGAGGCGGAAATAAGAGTGTCATAGAGTTAACTTTCTCCATTTGCACAAGAGTCTGGAGGAAAATCCAAAGAAAATGAATCAAGTGTTATTTGCTAACCTTAAACTCTCTCATTTCCCTTTTCTTCGAGTACAAGGTTGAGAGACAAGGAGTCATTTATTCCTTCGTCCACTAATTCCTTTAAAGATCCTTAGCAGCATGATGTATGTATTTAGCTATTACACACACAAAAAATCTGATGAGTCAAAAGAGAAGAAATTTTGTAAAGAATTTCTCTCAAGGAAGAGGTGGCTCTGAGACTGAAGTGAGCCATATATATCACTCATCATAATTCTGTATAGAAAGTCTTTTGGACATTTTTTACATTCTACTTTTGATAGCCAGTCACCAGTGTCCATACTTGTGGGAGGAAATAAGGCCATAATATCTTCTCTCCTTTGTACTGCTTTGCGTTAACTTTTCTCCTTTCATTATTCCGTCGGTAGTGTTCAACTGAATAGAAAAGTAGGGAGAAACGATGATGGCAACTTGGTTCTGACATGATGTGACTCAATTAGATGTAAGGAAGATGAGAAAAGGGAAGAAAAGGAGGACGCGGTAACGGTCGTGGTGGCAACTCATTAGCATGCGGCTTGAGTTGGCTGACAAGGGGAAACGAGAAGATGAGTAATGTCACCACTACTCCAAGTGACTCCCGCCTTTCCACGCACACACCCTCAGCAAATGTATATTTACCGCAATTCCTGAGAAAGACGTCAAGAAAAATAAGTATGAGGGAAGAGGATATGATCAAAAAAGGAAAAGACTTTCTACCCCTGACGCACCAAGGACTCTATTCAAGTGAAAGAAATGCATGAGAAGGAAAGGCTTTATATGTCCTTTTTTATACTCCTTTCTCCAAATCCAACTTTTACTCTTGCTCACGTTTTCTCTCTCTAGGCTTGTGCGTACGGAGGCTTTGGCGGTGAGCAAAGTATAATCAAGTGCTATAGCTCTAGAGCTAAATGGGAATTGTCACTATTGTGAGGGTGTTGTTGTGCTAAAGTTTTTTTTATATTCACACCCAGGCTTGGCTCATCCTTTTGCATATTTTGTGGTTCCAAGTTGGCCATCTTGACATTAGCTATCAAAGCATTTGCTCAAAAACTGTAAATCTTTGACAAATTCATTCTTTTCAACAAGCTTGGCTTTAGCTGGAAAGGATTTTTTTATACAAAAAGTAGCTTACTTGTCAAAAGATTTGTGTCGGAAGGAGACAGACAAGGGAAAGAAGCTACTACAAAACATTTTCCTAAGCTACCTTTTCTAACGACTGTAAAAAAATTGCCGACTTTCTAAGCTCCCCTTTCTATTGTTCATAAATTTAGTCTTCAAGTCATGATCAAAAATGTGTTTTTCAAGTGCACACATGCGAGCAAATATTTTTCTCAATGGATGAGTTCTTATTGATGCGCTAACGCAAGATTAGATGCAAACAATGGCATTGAGGATTTTACTAGAGAGCTACCTAACGAGGAATTGAAAGCGGATGGGAACCTCTCCAGGAAACATTGTATGCTTTTATATGTCCCTTTTGTGACGCAACCTTTACAAGAAAAATGGGCTTCTTCTTTCTCCAACGCTACCAATTCCTTCATGCTCCAGCTACTGACGTCTCTTTCAAGAAACGGAAATGAAGGAGGGAGATCGGCTCCTGAGGAACAATTCGAGTAAAGCAAGTTATGGGAAGCATTGGAAGAATATTTTTAAAAAATACTACTATATACTATATTCATGCTCGCTTCAAACAAAGTGTTATCCGTTTACGACTCTAAAACATATGAGCAGAGATCTTTATGCAGAAACATGAATGACAATCTTTTCCCCTCAAGGGCTCCTCCATAAAGAATTGGTGCAGATCTAACGGCTTGCCTGGGTACACTTCATAATGAGCAGAGAATAGCAAATAAAATGGGGGAAAGAGGCAGCTAAATGTAAGCTCACCTATTTGGGGAGACAAGCTACAGGAGAAAAAGTTGTATGCTTGTTGAGAATACAAAAAAACTAAATCTTAACTTATTTTCTCTTTTGTCCTTCACGTTTGTGGTTGTAAACGACACAAGACGAAAAAAAATCTTGAAAACTTTAGTGCAATCTTGACAGAAACATGAGGCTAGTGTGGACTAGTTGAATTTTCCAGACTTTTTTTGTCCCTTGTTTACTTATGCTATCCTTACACTTTGCTCCAGACGTGGTGGCAACTTTAATAAGGGGACTCATGTCTGGCTCAAATTTCCCTTGGATGAGGAAAGCTATATTTAGGAAAATTGTCTGAGAATTTGGAATGAGAAAAGGAACCTTATGCGTACTCTCGTATAAATATAAACCGTTCTCGGCATTTCTTGCGGTTGCTAGTGCGGAGAAAGTAGGAGAAATCATCTTGTAAGCCTACGAGCACTTGTGGAGGCTTTTCCTTTTTTAAGTGCGGTGTCTCCTGTAATCTCAAGACACGTCCAAACACTGAAGAACTTGAGCACGCACACATTTGTCCAAACGGAGAAAAGAAAGCAATAATAAAAGATGCACTGCATGTTCATATCTGGAGGAAATGAAATTCCTATAAAGGGGGAAAATGAAGAAGACTTGCTTTCCTTGGGTCATCCCTAAACATACACACACACATACAAACACAAGTGCGAGGAGCGAGGAGAAAATTGAAAAAAGAGAGAGGAAAGGAACAGCAAAGGGAAATGGGATAGAAAAAAGTGTAAGTGAGAAAACGAAATACATGTGGAGGAAAGCAGTAGCAATTCAATAAAACGGAACAAGAATGAAATGCAAAAATCGCTTTCCCCTCCAACGATATTCTTTTCTGAGGCACTCTCAAAAAAGGGTAACGCTTGATCGCCCTTGGAATTCCCTGACTACCTCATATCCAGAGCAGACAATGCAAAAGGAAAAAAAGAAGGATGAAATAAGAAAGAATGGGAGTACGAAATTACCAAGTGTAGCAATAAGAGTGGTGACAAACTGTAAATGAAATAGCTGCTCCCATATTTCCCCTCCTTGCATGGGAAATTATGCTTGAGGCTCAGTTTCCATTCTTTTCCTCAGGATAATAAGATTTCTCAAACTTTATCCGCAATATAATACACAGAGTGCTCAACCCTTCCATTCACTTTGATTCATTCATCAGCCTTGTGTCCACTTTCTTTTAGAGGTTTTCTCCTCGTGCGACAATGATCCTTACTTTTTTCTTCCTTTCTCTCTCCTTCAGTCTTTTCAAAGTGGGAATTTTTACATGGGAAAAGGAAATGGGCACAAGTGTTCAATACAATGCTCCTACATTTTTTCCCTTTCTTACCAAGAATAATCGAATGGCGTGAGAGTGTGGACGCAGCAGCAGTAGAATGCACTTTTTGATATTAGACAGGATATGTCATGAATGGATGGATATATATTGTCTAAAGCCTTTTTCCTTTTTTCTGTCATATACCATCATTGAGGTTTTTTGGTGGATTTTGACTATTCATAATGGTATGTGTGGGCTAGGAGGTTTTTTTGAGAGAGGATACCTCCCGAAAGAAAAGTTATTGTTTCATGGTAAAGTGGACCGGAGACGATTACTCTTTCCCCGAATCCCTTACAAATGCACTCTTGTTTGCGGGGATTCGCGTAGCAGACAATTCCAGAAATGAAAGTTGCTAGGGCATATAACCGCACGTCATAATATCCGCTTTCAGAGGAAAAAGTACCCCACAACGGATTCTCCCTTTGGAGAAAAAAACACACACAAGAGGAGAGCACAAGGTGGAGTATGAAATATGATACAAGATCGCCAACAGAGGTGGAAGCGGTATGGATATCTAAAGGAAATTTTCTTTTCTCGTCTCATGGTGGGAAGTTAGCATGTGTTCTGAGTGAGGTTACCCATGGGATGGTGTACTTTTCTAATTAATTACTTCACTTGCCCCACCTCACACATATTACCGATACCTGGACTCTTGTAAGAGGTACAAGAGTATCGGGATACACTTCATAAACATAATCATCCTGAAAAAAGAAAGAAAGTTGCTCTTGCACGCTCAACCACTTTCTTGGAAATATACATGTACACCACTTTCTCAAAAGTAGTCTCAAATATTTTTCTTTTCTATACCTCCCCTCCCACACACAACCATGAGGAGAGAATTCTCGCAACAATAGAAAAAGGTAAGAACACAACCCTTACAAAAGTTGGAATTAAAATATGCGAAATCCTGAGAAAGCAAGCAAGGCATCTAGATATATAAAGCCGCAGCCAAGGAGAAACAAAACATTGAGCCATGTGCTGTTCTGGGAAAAGGAAAAAAAAATGAAGATTTCACTACAGAGAATTTGTACGGATACACCACCGGCCAAATCGGAGAGCTGGAGGAAACCAACTGTGAGTAAGGTATCCTCAAAAAGAGAACCAGTTCACACAAGGAAAAGAGGCAGGAAGTGACTAAAAGAAAAGCCCATAGGGCTTCGCTATTCACAAGAATCTTTTATTCTCTCCACCAGTTTCTCTCGCTACAGGCTAGCCACTTGAGTAAATTCAAGAAAATGAGTGAAACAGGAAGAAATAAGAAAGGAGAGAGAGAGAGAGCGGAAGGAAGGGAAAAAACGGATTTCCAATCTGATATGATAAAACAAGACTGTAAGAGACAAAGTATTCTCCTCAGTCAATGATCCCTCCCTACATCCCGAGAAAAAGGTAGAGACTTTGTAGATGAAAACAAGAGAAGCACACTAGAAACAGATATACACAAGAAGAGTTATAAAATGACACACCATCATTAGATGCATTGCTCACTCACTCAAGTAGAAAAAAATCTACAAGACAAACATTGATTTTCTTCGAAGAAAGGAGAAGATGACGAAAAACGCGACAACTGATTGGATACGGATTTTTGGACAGGAGAAAAATAAAGAGAGAAAGTAGGAGAGAAACTTGTGATAGGAGATCAAAGCCAGATCTAGAAATACGGAGACCTTACAAATATCTTGTAACATACCTTTTATAGCACGCAAACTAGAACAAGAATATGTATATTTGTCAGAATGCAGTATCATGTTTCCTTTCTCCTCACGCGAGTATCATTGTTGGAGGAAAATGGTTATTTCATCACATCCCACTAACGCACAGTTCCACGACCCACAATACTCTTTCACCAGTTTCGGAACGATTTTTACCGCATTTTTTTGCTTCTTCCTTGTATATCATATATCATGAGGAATTTTTTTTAAAAAAGAAGAGGAAACAAGAATATACACATCTCCGTGTGTACGTACTTTCACCATTGGGAAAAAATCTCTTGTGAAAAATGTATTTCATGTCTATGTTGGAAAGATGAGGTAAAGATGAGATAGATAGATTGTTGTATATAGTCAAGACTTTTCGTATTAGTAAATCCGTTATATGTTTTTTTTACATGAGCAAATGAAGAGAAAGCTAGAAAAGGAGAGGGAGACGAGTTGTGTGAGGACAACGATGACATAAGAAGCAGTCAAGTTAAGTCACAAGAAAAAAACTCTTTCTCAAAATATCTTGATGTTGAAATAGTTGAGGATATAAATATAAGAGGATATTAGTGTATGTTTCTACCTTGACGCAGAAATATATATCATGTCTCTCTACAAACAAGGGATTGGATCTTATCCTCTTCCTAAAGAGATATCTTGAAAGGGTTTTTGGTTTTTGGTTGGAAAGTGAGATTGAATTTAGCAAAGGACTTATCATGCAATGAGCTTCATATAACGAATCACTTGAAAAATGGATGCACTCGTAGAAAAAAAGTCTCGTCTCAGCTGCCATATAACAATCACTTATAAATTAGTTCACTTCTCACCAAGGAGTCATTTCTCGGTGGATTTTTATCCTTGCAAAAAAATATACCATCTTCACTCATACCCAGAGAGAAAGCGGGATTCTAATGTTTCCAGCTGTGGGTTGAAAAAACTTCCTCCTTTTTACTTTCTCTTCAAGTGAACGTACTCATAAAAAAGAGTGTGGATATTGTAACAAGTCGAGAAACTAGTATTTTTTTATTTTTTTTTCTTTCTGGAGCCAGCAAAACTCACGTCATTCTTGGAACGACAAAAATGGAAGAGGATGGAGGAAATGAGGAAAGAAAGAAACGTGATATATATATGTGAAGCTGATATACAATGAGAGAGAGAGAAAATAGAGGATAAAGCATTATGATACGGATTGGTGATTTTGTTTCCTATCAAAATCCCATGTCATGATGCACAATGTAATCTCACATTTCCTCGACGAAATAATCAAATTGGGTGAGTTTGGAAGTAAATACATTTTTTTCTGAGTGGGTGGCGTGAAAACGCCTGCAAAATTATTTGATTGTTCGTGTGAAAAATGGTTTGATTATGCAAAAATTAAATCCAGTCATCCAAATTAACACAAAGGTGCACAAATTCTCCTCTCATGTTTGACTCTTTTTTTACTTGGAAAAGAGGAAATGAAGAGAGTCTCAAAGAGAAAAAATAATTCAAGTATGACACTACCCAATCTACACAAACATTGTTGATTTTATCGATTCACTAAAAGTTTCCAGAGAGAAAGTGACTCTATTTTTAGTTCCAACAAAGACTGTAAATTGTACACTTTTTTCCCAACTTTGCGAACAGAAAAGTGGATTCCCTATAAAGTACGCACACTCTTGGAAAAAAATAAAGAGATATCTCTATCACTGCGTGTGAGAAGGAAATAGGTCAACGGAAAGTTTAAGAGGGGAAAGTACTCATATCATATGGGATAATGTTGAAAAGGCTCATTCTTCCCTCATCCCCTTTACAAATAATGTCTTGTCTTGGATACTCACATTTTTTTCTCCGTTTTTACCCATGAACAATGTCCAGGTCCACCACAGACACTTTGCTAATATAAAGCTTTCCATTACTCTGCCATTCACTATTGTATTTTCTTGCAAAGTTTTTTTTATTGTTTATTAGTACGCTTTAAAGTGGTTATTGAATGTTGGCTAGCATGTATTCCATTTTATACATTTTTCATCCATATTCCCAATCCATTCTATTACAAGAAACGTTTACAAGTATTTTTTCTTCTTCGAGGAAACGGCCTGTTCACAGTTTTGCACAGTTTGGGAAACCTCTTTCTCTGTCTTTCCCTTGTCTTGTTTCTCTTTTTTCTCTTTTGGAATCTTCTCCATTTCTATTTTCCCCTGTGCTCTCATCTCCCCTTTTCTCTGAAAAAGCTCATTCCCTTGCCAATTTTGGCAGTTTTCCCAAGAATTTTTCCCTTTTTCATTTTGGCCACTGTGCAAAAAAAGATGAAGGGAGGAATGAGCCGAGTAAAAACTATCTAGCATTATCACTATAAGGATTCCCTTCACGACAGCAGCTTCCACACACACATTGGCAGAGGGAATGAGGAGGTTGCACGCATTACACTACTCCAAGCAAACATATTATCGAAAAAGCACATACAAATCACAGGAGGGAGGCAAACGTATTTTTTAATAATGCTATAACAGCTTTCCCTCCTTTTCTTTCAACTTTCACAAAGAAACAAAAGAGTTGGGAAGATGAATGCAGAAAGATAGTCGATATAAAGGCTTTCCCATGTACTTTCATTACGTTACATGCTTTCCCTCCATTTCCATATTTTCCTCTAGACAATGTATTTCACTGAGGGCTATACAAGTTGTGGATATTGTGTTGGGAACGAGTGGAAAATTCCTTGGGTTCTCACTTCATCCAATGAATATAATACCTTTCTCGTCGTGAATTCTTCAAAAAATAAAATAAAAGAGAGCAGAAATATGCTAGATTTTTTTCCCCGGGTGTAGACTAGATTAGAGGATTTAAGAAGTAAACTAAGAGAAAGTCGTATTTCTGTATCTCGTGTATGCATGCATGCTCCCAAGATATTTTATGTGCGTCATGCTTCTCTCCATTATCTTGCTCATGAACGGAGCCTCGTTTTCCCCCTTTTTTGTCACAAGGAGGCTAACTTAGCACATATATTATGGGTATATCCTTCAATGAGAAAAAAATGAGAATTTGTTTTCGTCTCTTTCAAAACAAAAGAAATGATGGTGACGATCGAGTCGTAAGAAAATGGAAATTGTGTTTAAAGACATGTCCCACATCTTGCCTGCTCGGTGAGCACAAACAATTTTAATTCCTTGTACTTGACTACAAGAGAGATTTTTTTCCTGGCTGGAATCTTCCATAAAATTTCTCATAGCGGAAGTATGCCCAAGAAAACATTTTGTTGCGTTGCCAGGAATTTCCTGTCCTAGAGAAATAAGCCTTTTGCCCTCTTTCCCCTCTGGCTCTTTCTCTCCTAATTCTGTCCTTTTCCCCCTTTTGTCATTTTGTAGCTGGGGGAGAAAGCTTGAGCAGCTGATATAGGAAAGAGAGATGTATGCAGATAGAGAGGTTTTTTTTCAAGGAGAAGAATACAAAGATGACGATGAAGAATAAGCCACGGAATTTATTGCACACTCTCCTTATAATTCAATTTCATCGTAATTCAGGAAAAAGAGGAGGAAAACATGTACAAAAACGGGATCTCAGATAGCCTGCTGCTCTTTTCCAGGATGAATATAGAATCACTTGAGAATCATGACACCAGAAGAGACCGCTCTCGCTTTCTCCTCAGAGCTTCCTTTTCTTCTCATTTATACGAGTGGAAGATTTTTGCCGCTATTTGACTCAGCTGAAAATATTTTTATGGCCTGGTACATCCAAGGAAACTTTATTCCTCACTTTCCCTCTCTCTCTCTCTCCATGCTCACATCTACAAAAAAACCTTCACTTTCTTCGATGAATGTAGATTGAATGAGAGTCGAGGAAATTGCACTTTGATTTACTAGGTTGAATATGTGATCATAAACTGGGATCTGATGACCGTTTGAGAATCCAATCCAACGAGGATTCACAAATCCAAGACATTGTATTGAGTGAAAGCTTCTCGCTTTCTGAGCATCATGTATATGTGTAATGCACGTTTCCAATGAGGTACATACATAGAGAAATATTTTTGAAGCGATAAAAAATTAAATGAAAGGAGAAAACCTATTTCGATAGAAAATAGCTGCCATAGGGCTGCCTCGCAGCTTTTGCAATCTTCCACCTTCTCCAAAAAGGGCACTCTTGGTCAATTACTTACCTACAACGTTGAGTGTGTAGTGGAGTATTCTTGGAGGATGAGTTGACATTTGACACTGGTATGAGCCACCATCGTTTTTTTGCACAGTTGTCAGTCGAAGCTGCCAGTCGTTTGGACTCTCGAAACGGAGACTTTGACGAGCATCTGGGCTGTACGTGTCCAATCCGTATGTGAGCAGTTTTAGATTATTCCCCTCATCCCTTTTCATCCAAGAAATCTGCAAAAAACGCACAAAAAGAGAGAAAATTTGTTAGATTGAGAAAAGAAGAAAGGGAGAAGAAAAAAACTATGTATTTTTTTTATTACGATTTTACATTCATCCCCTCCTCCGCTTCCTGTGAAAAGAGGACAAAACCCGTATACCCGGCTACAAAAACACCGACACATATTATACGACTACATTTTAAAAGGGGGAACCCGTCATGAAACATGATTATGATGATGCCGCACTGGAAGCAAACACAAATACATCATTTCTCTATGATAGTAAGAGTGTCAGAGTTTGAGTAAAGATTGATTCGAAATTGAGGTGCTCAGTGTGCTCCCCTTTCCTCCACACCCACACACCCGTCAAGCATATATAAATGAATCGACGCATCAAAGTGGAATATTTGTGTGGATTAGGTAGGCAAGAATGATGAGACGAGAAACGTGTATGGGGGAGAGAAAGCATCAGTCAGGTTGACATGAGGAAAATTATAATTTTTAAGGGAAAAGCATCAACGTTTATTATATAGCCGTGTAAGCATATCCTATAAACTTGTGTAGACCCTCATGTACCCTCATGACGGCCAGATGTAGAGAGAAAATATGAAGACTCTGTGAAGTGATTCGGAAATCGGTGCATACACAAGAAGTTGTTGGGCTAGCTTTGAATGGAAAGAGCAGACAGACATACACACCACGTTTTTCCGAGAATGATGACCATTAGCATGAGTAGACAAATCTAATATTCTTTATGGAATACATAAACCAGTCTCAGTTTAAAAAATGTGAGTTGACCGTGGAGGGGGAAAATGTAGAGAGAGAAAGCTTGAGGAGAAAGGAGGGCTGCTTCAATCATATAATATAATGCTACATTTTTGTTATAAATATGTATTGCGTAACTGAACAAATGTATCAAATTATGTTGAGACCGAGCTCAGCAAGAATATTAATACTTTTTTTCATATTATTTTTCCCCTTTCACAACCAACTACCTCGTAGCCCTATGAACTGGCGCATGTAGTTATACCTAAAAAAGCTAATATATTTTCAGACTGTGTAATACATCTCTTGATATAAAAATCTAGAGGAAGCTGTTGGTGGTAACTTGTACTAGTATCATTGGAGATTGTAGAGGTTGCTAAGCGTGCGGTAGACAGTGCACACGTCGTCATATCTACTTTAGATTCAACCCTGCTGGCTTACAGCTTTCTCTTTTTTGTAGGGCAGAGAGAGACGATAGTTAATCTTGTTTTGTGCTTGTTCTACCACACGAGTGGCAGTGGTGATGGTGTTGGTAGGGCTGATCCACGTATACAAAGCGGAATTACCATTTTTCTCACACACAATCCCTTTCAAACCAACTCTTTCTAGGAAACATGTAAAGGAGAAAAATATATCCACACATGGAGTAGTAAGAGTGGTGTCTCTTTTTTACAAAGATATAGACAAGACCTCAACCACAAATATCAGTATGAGTTAAGTTAGACATGTCCGCACAAGAAATTTACAAAAAAAATGTGTGTAGTTATTCTGTACCAAATGAGTGTGTAAAGGAGAGCACATATTTTAGCGGATATTTTTACAAAGATAAATATAAAATATATAGCGTCGACTAGCCGACTACTGCTGACTGACTGGGCACTTGCCCAAATAGCT
>JAHZNA010003839.1:0-18778 GCA_027743935.1 Sinodicranocentrus sp. ZH6 | reverse complement strand
ACATATTTTATGTACACAAAAAATCGACTCATCATCCTGCTACGAGTTTACCCACATCACAATACAACCTGAGAAAACAAATAAATTCGCCTTTTCTTATTCACTTTTTTGCCACCTTTTTTTACACTGTTCTTGGAACAAATCCGAGACAAAGAAAGAAAGAAAAATGAGGTTATTTTTTGCACTCTACCCGAATTGAAATGGATGGAGCTATTCAAAGGAAAGTAGAGAGCTTAGGTCAGCCCTTTAATGCTTTCATCTGTCTCGCACAATATCTGATCCAACGTCATAAGTAAAGCCTTGCATTGTCCAGGCACCTTACATGGCCCTTTGATGGCAAAGCCATGCCCCATGCTTAGAGAAAATGAATGGGTTAGTCATTGTGAGTTACACAAGCATTCATACATTTTCCCTCCTGCATATTTTCATCTTTAATAGAATCAAGCTCTCTGCTGAGCCAGCTTCTTTAGTGAAGGGAAAATAGGTCAGGAAAAGAATTTAATCCAGTTTTGTATATGCATATGCCTACTGTGAGCGACTCCCCTCCACGATAAAAAACTCTGGACCTGTGGATCACATTCTAGTGCTTTATACCCAGTCTCCAATGATTCCTTAGGTATTCGTGATTTCATGAATAAATATAGGGGAATTTATCATGTAGAACGGCAAGAAGCATGGTCGCATTTGACCTGGCGAAAAATAATTGCAAGGAGAAGCATGAGGAGAGAATGTACAACCTAATTCCCTCTTGACTCTCAGGATGAAAAGAGAATTAACATTGGCAACGGGACTCCCTTCATAGAAAGAAAAGTATATATAGAAATAGAGCAATGGAACTGTCTTCTTCTGTTCCAGAAAGTGAGTGAGACCAATAATAATTTTTACTTAAGAAAGAAGACTTACAGATTCGAGTTTTACTCGAGTTCTCACAACTCGCTCCTCAGCTCAGCAAGTGGTGTGTGTGGTGACGAAGCTTTTCTCACTTGTTATTGCCTAAGTAAGTAGAGAACTTAGTTTATTCAAGAGTTTCCTCCACTGCTAATCTCCTAAGAAGCCTTTCTCTTCTTCAAACAGTGCCTCTGCACTGCAGTATTTACACGGTAAGGTTGAGTGAACAAGTATTTTCCATGTGAATACAAATGAAATGTGCCTAGCTTAATAATGAAATGAAATACTTTTTTCTCCCTCTTCTCTCATGTGGTGTAGAGAGAAAGGCAATATCAACACTACACCATTTCACTTTAATACTCTGCTAATAAAGTGGAAAAGCTAACAAGAAGAGGAACAAGCTTATTTTTAGTCAAACATCCAACCTCTCCTCTTGTCTCGCTCGGTGAGAGACTTCTTGGAAAGAAGCAAGCATTCTAATAAAGCAAACATGATTTAAGCTGACACAAGTTTATTTGCTGGGAGTTTTAATAATTAACCGGAATTATTAGGGTAGAACTTCTTTGTAAAACTTGGCCTGGCTCTGTGTCGAGGTGGAAGATGAGGTAGAGTAGTGGAGCACAGATTGTTTTCATTCTTATCAAGGGAAATGAAGATTTCACTCTAATTTACTTAATTAGAGAGGCTTTTTCCAATTACGAGTTACTTCTCCGCTTTTATTCAATCCCAGCCCACAAAATTTGACATGTGAATGAAACAGCTAATGAGAGTTTTTTTTTATTTGGGGAGGACTTATTCACTAAACATGTTTACCAGCTTTTACTCCTTTTAATACTCCACTGCTGCTTGAAATCTGGTTGACATTTTCACTTTTCCTCTAAATTTCACTTCTTTCAAATAATATAAAATAGTTCTTCTTTCTGGTTGACAGTAAATACCCCATATATATTGGTGAGATATGCTCAATACTCAAGCTGACTATGGTAGTAAAGATTCACAAAGCAAAATCAAGATCCATGTCACAGGACAGGTCTCGTTTAATGGCGACCCACACTATGGCACTTTGCATTACCGTAACTGAGTAAAAAACCTCTCTCATAAAAGACAGAATGTCCCATAGTATCAAACTCACAACAAAAGGCAGTTCCCATTGAAGAGTTACGATCAGAACAAAGTCATAAAAATACACGTGAGACCCAGGGATTCCACCATTTTGCTCAGCTACTGCCGAGAAGATGCATAAAATTCTTTTTTGGACACCACGCTAACAAAACATCTGCAGGGATCTTCAACAACCTTTCTCCTTGTGTGTACATTACGGCTTACCGCATATTAACCAAATATCCACCATCTACCCACAGTTATCACCACGACTATCATTATCCTCACAGTAGAGTCAAGACTATATAACATTCCTCATATAGAGGTAATTTTTTTCCTATTCAAACGAAGAGTACAGTTGTGGGTGGATTTTGTGGATAAAAAGCGAGCAAACGGTTGTACAGTGAATTTTTTTCTTGACAAAGTGCAGAATTTTGTGGCTTGCACGGAATACCAAATGGATAATCGCAGCCACATTAAGGCGTACGACTATTTCGCTTTCACAAGAAAAAAACCAAATGTATAGATTTTGGTAAAGTGGGCTCCCTGCAGTAACCTCTCCAAATGAGTTACGACCACATTGAGGCATAAAGCAAAAACCAGCAGTTTTTTAAAAAACTTTGCCACATCCTTATGCACATACCAACATGAAAACATTACATCATATAAAATACACATATGTTCCCATAATATCAACTATATACTTTCAATCCTTTGAAAAGAAAGTATAAAGGATAGTATATTTTATTCCTACTATACCATCAAAGCATGTCATATTTTTCCAACTAGTTATCCCATACGGAAGACTCTTTCTAGAGTTAATGTAATAAGAAGTCTTGACAAAAAAATCCTCTTTTTATATTAATACAACGCGATATATAGGTATTATTAATACAAATGATTTTTTTCCACTCGTATATGCATCACTTTTTCCCTCCTTCATTATGACCAGCAAGTGAGTATCACGCTGCTTCTGGACAGTAATATTTAATATTTATTGAGCCTCACAGGTCCTCCATATTTCAGACATTATTTCCCTCCTCCTCCCACATTCCCATTTGTTTGGCTGGCAATAGCAAAGAGAAGAAAAAAATACAATGTGCTGCTTTCTTGTTTCCCAACGAAACAAACGGGGCTTCTTGGAAAAGTAAAGTGGATTCGCAACGCCTAATGACAAGAGGGAAGGTTGGCTGACTAACCCTGTCTTGACATGCAGTTTCAATATAACTCAATGTATGCCTCGAGGAAAATCGTGTTTACTATGTACCCGCATAACATGTGTGATTGCTTGTATGCAAATTATCCTCAAGACGTTTGAGTATTATATTTTTTGCGAACTTTTTTTTTCTTCATATCTTTTGAAGTTGCTTGCGGGCTTCTTGTGCCTTGGAGAAAAGAGAGGGTCGGGTTCATTAAGACGTACTTAACATGATTTTCTAAGGTTCTGGATATGATATGAGTAAAAAATAGGGTGTATAGAGGACAAGCACGTTATACGGCTTCCTTGAGTAAAACCCACAAAATTAAACAGTCATGAAGGCAGGCACGAAGAAATTATCAAGTAGCTCTCGTTTCGGCTTTACATCACTTGGCTTTTGCCTCTCGTAATAGGTATTAGGTGCTTTTTGTAATTTTACTCGGAAGCTTTGCAAGGTGTGTATGTGCGGAGGTTTTTACGACGGGTGAAACATGCAAGATATGATACGGCAGAGAGAAAACTTGTCGATGCCAACTACTTCAATTGGTTTAACATGGGTAATAAATGATAAATTTATCGTATATACATAATATGGGAAAAATGTTTGTCGAATTTGTTCACTTGTTTTGTATAATGTTGGTTTACTTCATGTAGCTGTACTGTGTACCTTGTATTTGCTATAAAACCCAGTAAAGGCTAAACCGCCACCTCAGTTATTGAATAATAGAAAGCATTGTAAAAGTCAAACTTGTATATGATATATATTAAAACCACAAAATTTATTACGAAATGGCTTTCTTTTCATGGCGGACGGATAATTGAGTAAAAACGATTCGTTATGTAGCTTTATTCTAAAGTGAAGTTAACATGTCAGATTTCAATCAATATTGTGTTCTCGAATAATCGACTTCAATATTTTGAGTACAAAGCTTTCAAAAAAATCTTTTTTCATATTGTTTTCTGCACAACACATTTTTATCAGTACAACGTCCCATATGCGATTACACATATATACACTACTGCAAAAACACACGCAACTTTGTTGCTGACACAAATCTACCATTTTATTAAGTAGAAACATTGTACACACTCTACTTGTGTGGCATTTTAACTTTTCAGTTGAACAAGTAAGTGCAAGCAGAAAAGTTCGAGCTATCAGCGAAGGCCATTGCACTTTATTCCGTATTCGGGATAACATTTCCCAACTTTCAGGTTTCAAGTGGTCATAGCCATTACTACACGCTTTCCATTCGCTAAATATGCTTTCTTTCTTTCTCTCGCTCAAGCTTTTATGCTGTTACACGCAGTGCAATGCTCTTCACTCTCAACAACTTCAGCCTCACTTTTCCCTTCAGTCTACTTAGCTGCCAAGCTCGACTTTTCCGTTTTGCTAATGCTATATAATCATTCCTTCCAGAACGCCAGTCACACTATGCCACTGAAGAAAAAAAATCCCAGCAAAACAGTCAATCCTTACAGTTTCCTGGCTCAAATTTCTTTTTCAGCTGGGAGCGTATTTGGTGATGTGAAGAAAACTGCAGATTGGTATACATATAACAGCAATAAGAGTATCTCTATAGATCTAAGTTTTCCAAGTAAATCTATATATTCCCTTGTAGGCTAGGCACGCAAGCATGCCAAACAAACAACCGAACCGTTTGATTTGATGCATGGAAAAATAAGTAACTTTCGCTCACACGCTCTTCTCTTCCCAAACATTATATCATCATACCTGACCACAATAAGTAGGTATAAAAAACCAAACCGTGCTATGTGTCTTTTATAACTTTTTAGTTTTCTTTTCTGCAAAGAAGCTTGTGAAATACCCTAAAACGCACTTTAAGCAAGAATTTCAGCTCCCAACTCTAACAATTCCACGCTGTCATGCTTCCTTTCCTCCTAGCTTTGAAGTAATAGATGAGTGCACACCGGAATTCGGTATGATTAAAGAAACGAGTGGGGTATTATGGCATCAAAAACTGGTGATATGGCTTCGTTCACGGCAACTTTAAAGGCTCATTACAACCCTACTCAGTAACGATTTCACTGGAAAAAGTCAAGAGACTGAAACCAAACCAGGAAGCAAAGAAATACCTTGAGAATAAAGTTGACGGGTCATAATTCATGTCACCAGAGTGGTGCTCAAACCACGAAAACTAATTCGTTGATAATCCTAACATTAAATCAAAGACGTGGCACATGGAATTCAAATAGAAGACGGATTTCCTCAGTGGAATTTCCCGATTTTAATCCCTCGTGCAGAAATGCATCTGGTTAAATAAATTCCGATAGGTTTTATTTATTGCGAGGACTACACCATCTTCAAAAAGCGAGATTGCTACTCCGAACTTCAAACGAAGATTGTGTTGAGATTCTCTTGCAAATGCGTTCCGAACTCTGAACTTGTAAGTCAACAAAATGTGTTTTCCTTGTAGACTATATACACCGCTATTTCTCTCAAACCAAAATGAACAAAAAAAGAAACTAAAAACCCCGTATGGATTTCCAGTTTGGAGCGTCTCGCTTTAAAGAAAAAGAATACAATGGGAATTTCCTCTCAAGGAGTGAGAGAAAAGGAGCAATTTTTTGACGATAAATTAACTTTGCACACTTTTAATCCATGTTTACTCAAAGTCATCGTCATTCGTCGTGTTGTAAAAGGGAAAATGTCAGGAACGGAGCCAAGAATATCATCATCATTCACAGTGTCGGTTCTCATTACTCTCTTGAAAAGATAAGCGACCAGGAAATCCCGTTTTGTTTGGAAGTGGATTTGCCAAGTTGAGCCGAGAAATGAAAGACGGAAAGAGGATTGACTGGTTGAATGAGAGGAACATTATTCTCAAAACGAAAATCATTCTCGGCTCTTGTGTGCCTTTTTCACTTTGCACAACAAGAGTCACCAGAGCAGTCATTTGCAGGCAAAGGGAGAGAAGATGGAATTAGTCAGTTACAAATTGAACATTCACGTTCACACAAGCCACAAAAAACCAAAGAGAAGGAGAACAGTTTAGTTTAATGCTTTGAAAGGATTTTCATTGCATTAGTGATGTGTACATTAAACAAAAACCTGGCTTTGACTACACATTTCCTATGCGCAAAAATACATACATTTCTAAACCATGTAGAGCACCTCCCCAGAAACCATGAACCAATCTGCATTACCATTTCGCTATCAGGAAAAACAAACAAATCTAGGACGAAGTCAACAACAAGACTAGTGCACACACACTAGGCCACGCAAGTGATCTCATCTTGTCACTTGAAATACAAGAAACACATATAAACACTATGACCGTTTTTTTCCTAATGTGCTAATCTCCTCCAAGTTAGCTATATTACAGCAGTTTCCTCTTGTACACCGGGAGTAGACAAGAAGAATCCTTTATTTCTCGACTTCCGCTCCCAAACATGAATTCTCAGTTAAGTGAAGCATGCTCAAGGAAGTCACTGGAAGAGTGACGAATAGGAATGACGATTCATTACAGGAACGCAACGAGAATGAACACGAGCAATCTAGGCTTAGTCAATCCACCCTATTTACACAGTATTTACAGCAAGCAAGCAGAAAACAATCTTTACACACTAGAAGAACGAACAAATTAAAGAGTGATATGGTAAGAGCGATGTATCCAGTCAAAATCAGTCAGTGTAGTTCTCATCATAAGAGTAATCCGTCATGTTTGACTACTGCATTTGTTAATGATCATGATCACTACTGCTGACTTATTTGGATCCTGACTGACGGTTATTTGCATAGCAAATTATGCAGTGAGCAGAGAGCAGTGGAAACTTTCAAATTACGTCAATTATCTGCCTACTATAGTCTCATAGAAAATAAAACTGGTGTCTACTCTCACTCACTCTCTGAGGCAGAGCGTTTTTGTCCATTTTATTAGCTCATTGTAATGTACATGTTAATGTGAGGAAATTATCATCATTCCATATAAAGTCACAACAAATCAGGCTCACGCCATATCAAAGCTATGTAGCTGGACTCGAGGCATTTTTGTTTCTACAAGAGAGAAGAGGTGTATGAGTAAAACATGCATATTATGCGACGATGCATGAATTTGTTTCATTCTCTTTCTCAACTCCCCATGTGTTATTATTAGGGAGTCGGGGATATTGTTATCGTTGCTCATATCAAAACTGAAGCTGCGTGCCAATGTCAATAGCAGAAATGGTGCTTTTTATTACCCGTGAACAGCTCCCTGCACCACATATTGTGAAAGAGGTAGTCTCATACTAAACAATTATCCTCTGCTGACGATGATACGAGAATGATCATAATCCTTATATCTGTTATTTGAGGCTATTACCACTTCTCTCAAAATGGTATCCGCACGAGAGGAGAGAGAAAGAGGAACAACATCGGATGTGTAATATCACACTATTTATTGTTACGTTGCTACCACCTGAACAAAAAATAGGGACATGAAGGAGTCAGCTCACAGTTAGTATTTGAAATTGCTCCACAATAATAACACTCCGTACAAGTGTAATTTTCTCATTTCCACATACGCAATTTGAGCCATCAACCAGAGCAATAAGAGTCGACACAATGGAGAAAACTAGGTGTACAGTATGTTGTCTACATGCATATTAGCATCTATAACAGTTTACATTATTTGTTTACATATATATGTATAAAACTTGTATGAAATGCACACTGTTTCCAATTGAAATAAGCAAGTGAATATGATCCTCTTCCATACGGGAAGGAAAGGAGCAGCACAAGTGAGATTGTTTATTTTCGCTTGAATTACCTTTCTCATTCCCATTTCAAATGGTATCTTTTAGCCGAGTGCTCTTGCTTCGAGCAAATTATCTAAGTATGAGTGTTACAGTGGAGTTGACGTCATGAAGGTGGGTATTATGCCTTGGTGCTTACAGTTGTATGTAGTCACACGAAACAAGGGAAGGTTTATTGCACTTCTTTCTCCTCCAAACAAAGCCAGGCAGTTGAATACATGTATGAATTTGCACGCAATACAATACAATAGCGTAATGGTGAGACTCTTGATGTATGAACGAAATACATGCTATTATGCATAATGATCTGCAAATTTTACGTCGAGCTGGAGCACCAGTAATCATAATAATTTTGATATGAAACCTCGAGCGTACGATATAATATGCACATGAATAAATACACGGTTTCATGTTTAATACCCACGTATTCGGTTTAAGTGTTTTATGGAAATTCTCATCCTTTTTGTGGTTCTTCGGGGGTGTTTTCGTAAACAAGTTTATTCGTTACAGTTTATTATTATTATTGACGAGAGCCCCTTTTCCCCATTTCATTTTCTCTGTCTCAATCAAGATGTCTTCTTTTTATATTTATTATAGATTATTTTGTTCTCGGCTATATTTGAATCAAATATTTAGCAAAGTTCAATATTTACAGAGTGTACCAGTAGACCAGCACTAGAGCTGGTTCACTCTTTCCTAGTGAATTTTGCCCGTCGTCACTGTCACTATTTTGAGAGACAGCTATATATAAACGTGCCCCCAACGACTCTAGATAACTTGGGCTTAGAATATGAATTCGTATTCATCGATAAATGAAATCCTCCTCCGCTAAGACAACACACCAAGTTGCGTTGGCATAATTGAGGTGGAAGTTTTTCTCCTACTTCATTTCCCCATTCGCCACACTACCACCACACGATTATATTTCCAGAGCTGTGTTTTGTTTGAACTATTATTGATGCTATAATAGCCACAATGAAAAGGCTCGAATTCCATACATAATTCACCTCACAGTCATCACTCCATCCCATCAGATATGTGCACAGTATCCGTACAAAGTATCATTGTGAGTTTTACGTTTGCCACAGTCATATAATTTAGATTATGTGACACATACCCAACATCAGCTTTTTCTTCACCCGGATTAGTCCGTTATACTAGCTCAATGACATAACACAACTATGCCCATCATCCATGGATCTCACTGTGAAAGCCAAAACGCGAGAGGATTTACCCATGTGTGTGTCTATTTTTCTTTCTTTGCAAACTCACAATAAAAAAGAAACGACCCTGGTGAAGCTCTCGGTTCAACTACGTAGTTACATGAATGTGAGTAATTCTTTATGAATTCACTCAAGCATTTTTCACTTTATTCTGACAAAAGCAGAGCTCATAATCATCATCGTCTTCATTTCAAGGAGTGCGTACCAGTCAACCAATGCATAATGCATACAATTTATGTATGCAATACACATATGTAATAACCCACAAAAAAGCTCAGCTTCAATTCCCATTTTATGTGCTGTTTTCAAAAGAGTGAAAGAGTGATGCACATAATATATATTTTGAGTAACAGAGAGGAGCACATGTTTCATTGAAAATGAGTATACTTCATAATGAATGTACGTACGCATCTACCTTTCAATCATTTTTTTCTTCTCTTCATCCCTCCCCATATAAATGCACATCTACATGGATTCATACAATATAAAAATGTGGTAATAATAGCTTAGCCGCTTTTCAATCCTGATAGGGAATGTTTTATTCACGACCAGGAACAACACAACCAGCCAGAGAGAATGAATACACGTGAATGCATCCTCTATCCCATTCTGGAGTCCCAGCCGTTGTGATTGTGAATGTCGTTTGAGTTGGCTTCTTGAGCACAAGTGAAGTGAGGAGAGCTCGAGCTGATCAGAAAAAAGAGAGAGAAAAAAAAGAAGTTTTTGACCCACACGCTGCTACTCTGCCTTCTCAAGCTCAGCTCAGTAGTTGCTCGATAATCAATCGGGAATCATTGAGGCGGAAACGTTGATAGAGTGGAAATGTGAAGTGAAATGCGGGCGCCACGGAAGTGACGAATTCCACATTGTACAACGAGTAAAAGAACAAGTCGTATCTATTTTAGCGTGAGGGAATTATATATGAGGAAAAATGGGAAATCTGACTGACTCGGTGAAGTAAACAGGATATACCAGTAGCGTGTACGCTGATATACTTAATGTACCTATAATCTTAGAGTGCATTATAGATAACGTTATAATACTTGCGTTTTCTGTCATGTATTCATAGAATCAGTGAAGCTGGTAGTGGTCACTGAACATAAAAATTGGAACCAACCCGTCGCGCTAGCATAACATACGTTCCACATCAATACCTTATTTTTCTATTTAATAGTATCAAAATACTACCGATACTATGATGGGAGACATACCGTATAAATGAATCTACCATGCCGAAAAGTACACACCATACCACATGGAATTTAGAGTTTTTGGCTTTGTCCTCCTTCTTCATTCATGCTCTTTTGAAATCAATTCGTACACTTTGAAAGCCAAAGGAAGGAAATAGGAAAAAGAAGGGAAAAATCAATTGAAGAAATCACAGCTAGAGATATCTCTTGTATTTTCCTTATAAGCGTATCAAATCCTAATCGTAAATCTTTTCCGATCCACTATGTACTCTTTTATAAGTTTTTTTTCTCGTTCCTGCTCAACCTTCTCCCATGTGACTTTAGTTGAATTTGTGAACCAGATAGGGCATGTGAATTTTATAAGGATTTATGATGGGCTCGGCATTTCTCAACCTGAAGGCATATCGATCCGCATCCAGTGTCTGGAAAATAATCTTTAATAATATCATTTTAATTTGAAATGCTTTCCATCTCTAACATGCTCCAACCTTGATTTGATCAAATCACCAAGAGGAGATTGAAATGGTAGCAAGTCGTGGTGAAGTAAATGCAGTTATATAAAATGGAAAAGTGAATCATCATGAATGATCTGAGTGGTGAAGATGATGCCTGGAAGCATTTTTTCACCAAAAAAATCAGACTCTTCTGACTCCTTCCTTGTTCCCCTTGTTTCTTCCATGTAATTTGTAGTGACCCTGGCACAAGAGATGCATATCGAGATAGAGCCAGACATAATTTTCCAAAGTTGTCTTGCTGCTCCTCTCTGGTGATGCTGTGATCTTGATAAAATAAAAGGATTCAATTCAATAGGAAACCCGCCCATCTCCAAAAAGATGCATCTTTTCTATCTCTCCAGCTGATATTGAGATTAGAAAAGCGCAGTTAGCCATGCACTCTCAGAGTGGCATAACGGGAGCAAAATAGGAGGACTTTGGGAACTCTATAGCCCAGTGTATCACAAATTTTCTAGTGAAGCAGCTTTAGAAGACGAGAAGGAGGAAACTCACAAGAGTAAATCATATCGAGTGGATTTTTAAATGAAATGAATGGAAATGATAGATTTTTCCCCTTTTTTATACACTATATTCCTTTGTGTATATCAAATAACAGATGAAAGAGAAGGACATCTTTTATATCTCTATATAACATGTTTGGTATTTGATTATAAAGTACACACACAATAATCAAAACCCCTACGCGCTATTTTATTACAGATTTGGGAGAGAAAAATCTTGCCTATGCGCCATCCTCATCACTAAAGGTTCTGTGCTAAACACCATTTCGGTTCGCATTATGATTATAGGCTGATATAACAAGGGAGTATTTTTCCCGGTGGGGGACTTTTTTCAAGGGACAAACAAAAGGAGGTTTCAAACAGAGTTTTCAATTGCCACGCGACTCTCCTACTCACTCATCCTGACTATTTCCCTTTCTCTCCATATATGTACAATTTTATCCATGCATTTTGTCCCAATTTAGTTGAACAATCTTAGCTCATATGAAAGCTAAGCTGGATAGTACAAAGTGGATGTACAATTTTCTGATTTTTTTGATAAAGTGAATATGATGCAGTACTAGAGTGGAGATGTAAACTAATGGTATCAACATCAATAGCATATTCCACGCTGATTTAGTCATTGCATTTTTGAGAGAGGACCGTACAATTGCATTATGTATGCCATATAGACTTTCTTTTTCTAGTTGGGTTGTTAGTTACCACTTTTTTTTAACGAGAAGGAACTTTTCTTCTGGAATAATATGGTTTGTAGGCTGCATACGTCTGTCTGTCTCTTTTTTACAATGGTCGTTCACAGTAGCAGGATGACAGCATGCTCATAACAGAAATTAAACGCGGACTCACAGAACATTGAGTTCTAAAGTCGTTTCTCTTCGCCTTTCCTTTTTTCCAGCGGAAGGAAGGGATACAAGGAACTTTTTTCCCTCTTTTTAATGCTGCACTAGATTAGCAGAATGTGGCTTAGCTTGAGAAGTGCCAGACTTGATGAAAGTAATGGGCTCTGACAAATGAATATTGAGCATCATCAGCTTGCACACTTTTACTTTTCATCGGAGAGAGACAAGCCAGCCACTCTTTTTAACTTCATTGATGTTGATACTCTCTCTCAAGATAAGGGTATTCTATCCCTACTAGTGTTTGCGTCTGGTTCTCCTCACTGCAAATTCATTTTTGCCTCTGGCCTGATAACAAGCCTTCTGGGACCAACTTCTCTTCATATCTTTCTCTCCTTTCTGCACTCTTTACAATTTGATACTTGCTTGTTAACATAAGAGAGGGATTTTCCCCTTTCATTCTTCATCCCACATGGAACACCACATCACTGCTGACGACTGCATTTACCACAGACGATAAAACAATATTCATCCAGAAATGGTTAGATATCAAGAAGAAGAGGAGGAGAAGGAAAGCGGAAAAAATAGCCAGAGCCAGTCAACCATGAGAGCAATCCATCCTCCTAACAAGTCCACACAACACCCTAAATAGCTCACTCTCTGTGTCAGACAGTTCCCGACGACAAGAAAAGGGACTCAAGTCGAAAATATATGTTTAGCTTTGGTCCCTTTTGGGTGCCCATTAAAAGTAAATGCCACTTTTGAAACTTTTTTTCACCATAGAGCAATCGTAATTATGACATTTCATTAGTAGGATGTACAGACGCCATTGGTAAAAGAGTCGTAAAAGTTTCCAACTCAATGAAGATCGATTATCTTTAATGGATACTAGGATCATTGTTTAGCTTAACTTGTGTCTGTGCTTTTTTTGGGAACAATGGATCTGAAGACCGTGTGAATTACCACGGATGGATATTGCCCTGTCTGATTCTTTTCCTCTTCTCAATCTCCATATCTCGTTGTTTACCAAAGTAAAGTGCACAATGCCAAAGAAAATTGTCACCATCATGCACCACTACATTATCAAGAGAGCTAGAAAGGCAGTTTTTTCTCCCTTTATTCCTTTTCGATTTTTCCATTCATACATCAAAAACCCTCCACCGGAAACCCAAAGCCATTTACCTCATTTGGCCAAAAATAACATGAATATTCCCAACGTAAACTTGACATATCTCTGACAATGAGTGAGTACGTATGTACATATTTAAATGTGCGTATATTCTACACACACAAACACACTTACTTCATGCATATTATGCAAACCTTTTTTTCCTACCAATTTTCCCTTAATTCAATCCAGCTCTGTAACTTTTTATATGAAAAAATGCATCTATACAAGCTCAAACATATATACATCTAGATACCAAAGGCATTATGTAGCATTCTTGTTCGCTCTCAGCTATATTTCCCCATCATTTTATTTTTTGCTCTCTCGTCACTTTTTGCATAAGAGAGGCGCGACTGTTGGGTGACAAGAGATGGATGGCTGGTTGGAATGGATGAATGCATATGTGTGTGTAACGTGCTAGCTGGTTACTAGCTGCTACATGGATGAATGATTAATGTACCATCTTTCTCTCTCCTTTTGTGCCAGCACTGAGACTGAAATCGCTTCTGAAAATTTCTCTTGTAGTACGCTCCATCCACTATTCATTCTTACTGTGAGTGAAACTGTTTTACTCTCTTAAAGAGAAAGAGTGTGTGGAGCACAGACACAAACACAACGTCATTTTCTCTCCTTCTCCTACCACAACTTACGCCAACATCAGTATTCAAACGTGTCTCATCATAATAAATGTGTGTGCATGCTGTAGTGCGAGGAACAACACCAACCATCAACGTTTAACTATAAACCCACCAGCAAAAAGCCAACAGTCATCAGACAGCTTTTTCTCTCTCCGTCTTCTCTACCCGCCACAGAAATGATGTATGATATCGTATCATACTTTGTGACAGTCATTATGTGCCTCTTTTCCTACATGAGAAAATTGTGAAAGGGACCGGCCTTGAAAAGCAATAGGAAGCTCTTGGCTTCTTGTGAGCAAGGTAGCGTATGAAAACAAACAAGAAAAGAAGAGCCTATCTCCCATTTAAATTTACCTAGAGTTGATTATTACAAGCAAAGTAAACATACACACTCGCGGGGAGTAATATTATGTGGAAATGTATAAGTCATGTTCTTGTTCAAAACAAGAGATCATCGTGATGATGACGAGAACAAAGATCATTCATAAAAGTTGACGGAACAACAGGAGCACCCACAAAACTCGTAGGCTTCGCTCTACTCCTCCTGCCATATTAAATAATCGTAATGAAATGAAGGAAAAAAACGCAGAGGAACATCAGTCAAAATTCTTTCCAACCTGACTTGCCCGTCACATAAGGTTGTACACTTAAAAGTGAATGATCCACCGGGTGCCACCACGCCACAAAACGCCACCGCCCGATCGAATGATTAATATATTATGACAATCATGTTTACCGCAGAGATGCTGCTGTTCTTTGCTACGTGAAGGAGAGGAACGTGTGGTTGTTATGAATAGATGCATTGTACTTTCGTGTTTTTGTAGATGCCTTCGCCAAAAGCTATTGCCATGTGGGGGGAGATGATTGCTACAGAAAAACAACACTGACTCGGTGAAACAAACAAGTTATTGACGAGAATTACGGTGAGGGAGAGTGAGATTCTCTCTTTAGGCAAAAGGGGTTTCGGAATTGAGGCATGTGTCACAAATTTTGACACAGTCTCTTACAACATGGCCTAACACCAGACTGGCATTTAGGGTGAATAGAGTTATTTGAGATGATGATTATTAGCTAGAGGAGGATCTATGTATGTTTCCGTAAAATATATACTCCTCAAGTGGTATAATATCGTCATATTAATAATCTCTGCATGGTTTACTTTGAGTTGAGCTGGTGTAATATAATAATTCAAACAGGAATTACATAATCTGTTTCAACCCTTCCTGTGTCAAGCAGACGCGTCAAAACGGCAGTGATTTTACTTGGACATGGACGCGTATACCTTTGCTTTTATAACATCACGACAGACATCCATTCATTGATTCAACCTCTTTCCACTACTGAAGCTTTGTTCAACATCATCATCATCATTCAGTCCGTCAAAGAAATAGACCTGCAGCAGCTGTCAAAGTGGGATATCCTTATGTAGCTGCTCGTTTACTATAATCTATCATATAACCAGGAAGATGCAAGGGAAGTAGATGCCATATCCTATCCAATTCATCATTTAGCATTCATCCCATTCAGTGATTCTATTTTGTTGGTTCGTGGTGAGGAGCTTATTTGCATTTCAAAATTCTCTCTCCAAAGTGCGAACCATTTAGTCATAAATAACTTACAGATCCGAACAAATCCTTATAATCGTTTTAGGCTCCAGCATAGCACCGACTGGAGAAGCTGAGATTTTGAGTAAAGCAGTAGTGAGCGGTTTCATTCTGACTTTAGTAAAACTGCAACTCTCTTTTAGTCAAGAGTGCACAAATGTAAATGTAAACTTATCCATTCAACCGCGATGCAGGATGAATGAAGAGCAGGCGGATATAGGCATACATAGAAATACACACTTGAGCATCGTCACTGTAAGCACATTACGTATTATGCATATATATGTGATGTTTACCGTTTTTAAAGCACAGTCCTAAAATATGTACATAAATTTGAGATGACGGGTTGGAAAAAGGCAAATAGGAGAAAACCCTTTAGTGCATTTTCCATAAATACATTTTCCCCTTTATCACACTACGTAGTTTCTTTCCCATCTGGACCTGTGAGGAGAAGAGCCCTTGATAACTTTTAATGATCACCTGAGCCTCACTTTCATTTGAACAAGCGGTGTTGAAGAAATGAGGATTTAAAAGAGCGATTCCACTGCTTCTATTTTCCTTTTCCCACAAAGATTTATAACATTTCACCGCACACCACATAAGTTTCAACTTGACTGGGATCCAACTGTATTTTCTGTGTAAATTGTCACTATACCACGGGTGTAATTCTTATGCAAACTTGACAAATCAACACAAATGCACAACCCTTTTTCCAAACCTAAGAACAAACTTTTGTTTACATACACCATTGCATCATCAGATCAATCTTTGCCCATTCGTGCAAACAGGATTTAATCAAGCGAAACGCAGTTTACTATTCATCAACGTAAATACCAGCTTGCGGAATGAAAAACATTTGCCGGATGGGGGCAACCTAGTAATAAATTGTAAAAAGCTTTACTTCGTGTCTTGTATTTTCTATAATTTAAAAGAAACAATCAACCTTCCATCTCAAGATCGAACGTTCTGATGTAAACAATCCCTTTTTACAACTATTCCCAACTCTCTTGTCTTCAAAGTTGCTCTGCTAGGTAAATACTTCACATCATTAGCAACCTTGTAATCTGATATGGAACGGAAACATGTAAAATGATTCTGCATCTTTTGAAAAAAAGATTTTTTCTCATTGTTATGTTCAAGTAGTGTTTAAACAAGTCTTTTTTCTGTGTACGTTCCCTTTTATCATCTCACATTTCCAACCGTATTTTTCTCTCTATTCTTTCGTTCTCTCAGTCTGAGAAAGTGCTAAACGTAAAATGACGTTAATAACAATTTAGACAAAATTCTCAGGATAAACTTGACTACAGAGAGTAAAGGAATTATCAACAAGGAGGTGCAAACAAGACAATAAAATTTGTACCTTTTCCTTTCGATGAAGGAAAAAGACTCTTATTATCACCAATCTTGTAACTAGATTCTATCTCAGGCACTACAAAGAGGAACTTTTAACGATGTAGTTTAACTTGAAGTGATTGAAAAACTGTGTAGCTCTGTTTCGCCTCTGTAACAATTGTAAGTTGAAATGTGAAAAGTCGCCAATATAAAACCAAAGAAATGTACAGAAACTAGACTTTTATTTGATTAGGAAAATAACAGAAAATCCAATTGAAACAACTCTTTTTAGCAAAGCGGCTAGTTCAATTTTCTCTTTGTACTTGCCCACATGAGGGAGACCGGGAAATGAAATATCTGGGAAAAGGTTTGCGTTTGTTTGGTTGAAAATAACAAATTGTGTTTGCATTCACAATGCGTGAGGAAGCCCCTCTAATGAATGTATAAAGAATGCATGAAAATTTCTATCGAAAAAGATAAAATGAAGTTTTTTCCATTCATTCAATTTTTTTTGTTTCTTCAACCATATGCATGTTAGTTTGATTTTCACTCTCATGCATTTATTATAAGGTTATCAGTAGCAGTGTGTGATGTATATCGATACCCACAAGTCAAAGTTTTTTGCTCATTTAGTATTCAATTCTTTTGTGTTTTTCTAATTTTCTACAAAGAATCCCTGCCTACACGACAATCATGATAGCATGTGACTTGTGTCTGTGTGTGTGTGAACGTGAAAATAGAATATTTATTAGTCAGTGCTTCAGTTCCTTTACAGAAAAATTCAACTTTTCCATTCGGTTCAAGCTAAGCATAAAGAGAATTGTATTTTGTGTAGATAATTCTCGGCACAAGGAGCATCCTTCTTTTCCAGAAGAAAATTTATTCTCCTTGCATCAATTACACGTGACGAAGAACACACGAATCTAGTTTGAAAAACAGTGCAGATTTTTATTCCAACTTGTCGTACATAAGCGATCCACTCCACAGCAATTTTCGCTCAGAACAAGGAATCTGTATGTCGGCAGTAATTTTCTCAATAGGATGCTCCACGGGAGGGCTGTGTGACGAAGAGAGGTTTACATAAAATTTAGAGTTCTAAACTGGCAAAAATATTAGATTATACAGGTTTTTACTTCATGTTTATCAGGATGATTACGATCGATTATGTATTTTTTTCCCTTTCTTTTAGAGAGAAACTACATCACTACATGTGTAGTCGGCGTTTTTACGATCTCTCTTGCTAGCTTTGCAATCTCAGGTCGAGTGAACAATCCCACATCATCATCACACATTTCTTTTACCACTTTAGTCTGGATCCTTAAGAAAAGCATTACATTACATCTCCAAAATATTTGGCAATATACGTCTTTATCTACATCCTTGCTATTAATATTATCTCTTTTTACGAAGATTGCATTTATGACGCCGGTAAATTATTGATGACCGCATTTTTCCAGTGGAGGGACGACATTTTTCCCTAGTAATTATGAGCCTAAATGATAACAACGTTACAAAATATTAATATGACCGTGGTCTCTCAAAGACCAGAAAATTCATCACGGACTCTATCACAGATGTGCTAACCCTGTTCTTGTTTACTACTCAGATTTTCCTATGAAAAAGGTAATTTCAAGCACTAAGCACTACAAGACTCATCGACTTAAAAGAAGCTTACAGGTAGGTACATATCATGCTGGTAATGAATCGAAAGTATACGTGCGACGGAGTAAGGCTTTTTTTATAGTTTTCGTATAGACAAGCTATCTGACATTGCTATCAGTAGAGGATTAATAACGTTACGTAAAAAAACAGATTTTCTCAGCTTACATG
>JAHZNA010003838.1:0-12223 GCA_027743935.1 Sinodicranocentrus sp. ZH6 | reverse complement strand
GTTATGGATAGAAATTTAGATCGATGAAAATTCGTTGTGATTTTTAAAATATTATGTCTCATGGTCTAACCTGCTGCAGGCAAGCATTTGTATATTAATCTTGGAAATAGCCGTACAAACTTTAATGCGTAGTTGAAAATGCATGGACGTCGTCATTAAACTTCGACTGGCGGATTTTAAATGGATATACTTTATAGAGTGAAGTAAAAAATACTGGCACCTTTGACTACCATTTACCCAAATCTTTGTATGGACTTGTAAGAGCATACTCATAATTGTTTTCCCCGATATTTTTCCAGTCGATTTACTTTTGATTGATTTTTCTCTATACCTTTGCAAATCAGTGATCTTTTGATTTCTTTAGATTAAAGCATTCTGCGTTAAATAATATCCACATTGTCTCGATTCATTGGTTTTGTGGAACAATAGGGGAGTTGATTTTTTAAAGGAAAATTGAGATTTTATTTGAAACCCGTTTTTTCCTAAGATATTACTAAGAAGAGATACAACACTCCCATGTTAGAAGTACCCCCTCCCTCTGAAATATTTGACGCTGAGTTTCTGCTAAAAAGCTGAATTAGTATCCACGACTACTTTTGTATTCAAATGGAAAGGGATAAACATTAAGGAGAAAATTTCTTGCAATTTCGGTTTTTGTAACAAGATTCAATTAAAAGCCCAAATTAAAATCTTAAACCGTTGCATCCGCTAAGTCTGTAACAACTCACTGGGTTTTTCATATACTCACACTACCAACGATTCATTATAAGCATTAGATTTATGATTTTTGACATAGTTTAAAGCTTTTGTTTGGTATGAATTTTATTCCCCAGTTTGCTCTTCATAGTTTTCCACACTTGGCCCCGCTGTATGTCATGTTTATATACTGCAAGTCACGTGAGGATGTCAGTCATTTGCCTCAGAGCTCCATCAAACTAGACAATGACTCGAGATAGAAAGTTAACTCTTTCAAATACCTACGTGTCAATTTTGATTATAAGATGTCGTTTGATTCGCATTTTAAAATTTTAAACGGTAGGGTAAGTTCTGCACTAGGGAAATTAAAGAAATACTTTACAGTTAAACAGTTAAAAATGTTAAAACATTTCTAGCCTGCTATCAATAATTGATTACTGTCAATTGATCTGGTCTGGTGTATACAACCTGTATCCAAATTATCCAAACTTCAAAAACAAATTATTACTTTCCTTCTTCCTTCCATCAATTGAAAAGAAGCATCGAAAATTTATACGTAAACTTAAGAATGAGTTGCATGCTGAAGTTTACTTTACTCTGCTAAACTCTGTTAATTTACTAACTGTAAGACTGTAACTAACTAACAGAATGGGTCATTTGTCCTTATATGAGGGGTGGTATTCAAGCAGATGTACTGATGATGGTAAAACTGTTATTCGGCTCGGCTTAAAGTTCAGCATCATAATTATGTAATTTTTAAGCATTCATCTTATGGTCCTCAACAAACTCATGGAATGAATTTATCAGTAAATGTAGATCTCCCGATGCACACAACAGTGTTAAATTTCTCGAAACAGTAAAGCAGCTTCTAATTGAAAAGCGTAAAAATACTTTCATATGTTAGTTATACTATATTTATGTATCTATTGTTATGACTTTGGCCAGAATCTGATTTAGCTTATTAATTATGGATTACGTATCCCATGGATACAGTCACATTACACTTTATCTTTCTTTCTATTCGATTAATAATGTGTCCTCCCAGTGTTATAGCATGGAAAACAATCACTATTAAGTGACTGATGTTAATCAATACTTTAATAAAATATAAAGTACTACAATTATTATTATTAAGTCTCCTGGCGACACTTTCAATTGAAACAGATCCTTTTTGAGGGTTTTAATTACTTTTGTCGTCATAACTCAGATTGGATAACTAATGTGTTTAACAGTGTTGATCTTGCAGCTAAATTTTCGAAGTGGGAAGAAACTAAAATTAAAAAGGCTTCAATTAGAGCATTAGCGTCACTGACAGAGCATCATAATGGAAAATAAAAATTGATTTATAATAGACCAAAGTCTTATGAAGGTAAATGAGAAAACGGTTTTTTCAGCTTTCATGCTTCATTAATCGCTACACAACATTTGTACGGCTACTTCGTCCCAATGGTATATAAGCGTAGGAGTGTATTTTCAAGCCGTAAAACACCAAATGGAGTCATTAAAGTAAGATGAAGTTTGCATTTGGAAACGCGTTATCAACTTGCATATTTCAGTGAAACCTGACCGGAACTTTCATGAAAGATATATTTTTAAATCCATTGTACGGACAGCCGAAAAATCTCCTCTCGCGCATTTTCCATGAGAACTGTTTGGTTCTTCGACAACAATTTGCGAAATGAAGGATGAGTTAATATTTGATGCGTTCAAAGGATGACAATCACAAACAGCAGTTTACTGGTTTTCTGGAAAAATTGGTCAAGAAATGCTGCATTAAAATGTATATAAACAGAACAGTCAGCAGCTATTTGGATATTTATGGTACACAGAATGCATATCTTTTTCTTCAGCGTACAAAACGTCCTCAAAATCTACCAATATTTATGAGCTTTGTGATATAGATAAATATATCGACAAGAAACTTCTGTTTCTTCGAGGTATCATTCACAGTGAACCAGAAGGTTCTCTAGGACGATAGTTGCACATTTCATTGGAAGAGTGGACCAGTTACTACAGCTCAAGACAAAATAAGAAAACCAGAATTTTAAAAGCATAACTACAAAAATCGTGATTGTAAGTATATCTTCCGCTAAATATGAACTAAAACTCAGACAGACTGTCTAATTAGAGACGTTGATCAAGAAAACGTACAACTGCTTTCCTGTAAGTGGTTAAAGCCGTTATACGGGTGCAACTATAAACGTTGGTTAATTGTGGTGTGGTAAGTTCACGCCTCCGTCTTCATTTGCTTGTATAAAACTAATTTGTATTATTGACATGTCATTAATATTTGATACACATTGCTACTTATGTAGAAGGTCTCTTTTCATCAGTCCGTATAAACAATGATCTGTTGATCATCACCTCCAACTTCCAGTTGAACGTATTGATGCTCCTCTAAAGAGTCATTTGGCATGCTCTGAATCTGTCTCATAAAGTTATTTCTTGATCTAAAAATAATTAAACAAAAATAACATCAATGATTAATAGTGCGAAAGTATCTGTAAATCTGATAATCCATCCATAAGGAACATTCAGATCCAGTTTTAGTAATTTTCATTGCGCAGTAACTTACAACGCCACGAAACTATCTGCGCTGCAGAGTTTTAGGGCTGCTCGTAGGAAATGAGATATCATTGCGCATTTTTGAATCGATGCTGATTCCACGGAATTCAAATTTGAAAGATGATGTGCATTTTTTTTTCATTTTCACAAATCCTTGATGTAATTTGAGTTACGTGGTATCAGCACAATTTAGAAAATTCTCTTTACCTCTGCTCTGTATTGATGGAACTAAAAAGAACAGTTGTAACAACGTCGTCAACATCTGCAACAACTAGTGCAGGTTTGGGTTACTAGCTTGATGCAAAATAAATCAATCAATCTATACTCCTATCATTGTCAATTCCAGTTGTATTGCATGGTCATATACAATTGAATTAGATGATCGGAACTGCGTTAAGTTAGGGCGCGGCGTGAAATGATTTTCAAGGAATTGCAGCGGTAAGTTCAGTTGACATGTGAATGGCATATTGTTGGTTGATTGACTGTCTTTATTAAAGCATTCAACCAAATTCAATGACAAGTTGTACAAAAGAAAGGCCACTAGTTCAGTGTTTTGTGCCGCTAGGGATAAAAGTCTGTCGATTTCAGTATGCCATATGTACAACTTATGCCCTTTGTAGACTTTCGTAGCTAAAAATGATATTTTTCAACCAACCTGCATGGAAAATTATGATTCTGATTCATAAAAATCAGAAGTCAACAGTGTATAAATTAAGTATTTCATAGGAACCCAGGCAGAGCTGAATTCCTGCCTCTCATTTGCGTGTATTTTATAGAGTTAGACCAGAGACCATTGAAAAGACGACGGTAGGAAACCCAACCAGAAAAAACAATTAGCAGTCCATATTAAAGTATTTGTTAGATACTCGGACTCTGACATATCGGGTTTTTGGTTAAAAATAAAGGTGACAATTCTCCGAACAAGTATTTCAAGAGATAGGAACAATGGATCCATACCATTTTTTAATGTTGAACACCCGATATTTAAAAAGCTACTGGAAACGTGCAAGTTTTTTTTTACACTTTTTTTAAAAAAAACCGCGAGGCAAAAAAGATTAAACCCCTTATGGCAATACGAGCTGTACTGTACTGTTGACTGTAATAAAAAATGTACATATTACATCATTTGCATCCCTTGCTTGTGTGGTCTAATACTTACGTTACTCTTAAAAATTTGTTAAAAACTGAAATTATTTCTTTGTGAACAGGCTGGAATCTCAATTGTCCAAATTTCCAACTTTTATTGCAAGTTACTGGCCTGAATGTGACTTACTAAATTTTATACTGCTACTTTATAGTGACAAATACATTGCGAAAATGCTATAAACGGACTTACAAATAAAAAATTTAAAAAACATGACATTTACATGCAAAGGCTGAAGTCAAATACTGATTTTATTTACCTGAAACGGTTTTTCACCAGTGTGTACCAATTGATGTCGCTTTAACTTTGAGCTCTCAACAAATGCTTTACCGCATTCCGCACATACATGAACTCTTGGACCATGAGTGTGTAGGTGTTTTCTCATTGCAGAGTTATCACGGAACATCTTTGTGCATCCCTACAACAGTTGAAATATTTTACAATGTAAGCTAAAAAAAGTTTTTGGCCACTACCTTTACTGCAAAACAAGTTGGATATGGCCATTGGAATTTGGTTAATTTTACCATTACAGACGATCAAATGCAGCTCGCGAAGTTGTCAACGTACTCCTCAAAAGATTTTAACCATACTTTTTTGGAGAAAGGAAAACCCATGCCAAACGAGCCAGTCAAAGTCAAAATTAATTTTAAAATAGGCTTTAATTCGCCCGCCGAATATTATGGAATACACTAAATAAAAATTGTTTTTGTGCCCTGCGGGTTCTAGAAGCACATTATACTTTAACGCCAATAAAAGGGTCATTTGTTATTCTCGTTTTCACTCATATATGCTAATATACCCTAATACGATATTTTATAATTATAACAGTAAGTCACTGACTGTATAATATAATTTTGAATTCAATAAAGCCCTTTGAAAACTTTTGTTGTTAGCAAATGTTTTACAAAGATCAGGAAAGATCGATAAAAATCTTATTGACAATTGCTGACGTCAACTGACGATTATTATTGTTATTTAAAATCCTGTTAACTATTGCAAATTGAGTATGGCTTTTTGATTCTGGAATGGAACTTGTTAAAGCACGGAAAACAATTGGTGAAGTAATATGCGACTGATATATCAAATATATTAAGAGGTAGTATGTAGAATTGCGGCAAGAAAAAACTTTCAAAATTTTCAACGGACGAATTTAAAAAAATGGCTTAAACTATAATTTTGTTGCAACACTTAATTTTTTTAAGTTAGCGATTTTGAAAATGAACTCTTTCTGCCATCGTACAAGATCACCCTTTTATAAATGATTATCTTTATCTATCTACTTGGATAACTAAAAAGCCGGTCGCGCGCTAATCGCACAATATATTTTAGAAGAGTCGATCATTCAATTTTGTAGCTACACGGGTACATCGATATTTCGAAAAGTGGAATCAGTGAGCTGGGGTTTAAAGTTTTAGTCAATTGTCATTGTCCAACTCCCCATAATCTGTCAACTGACCAACTAAACTGAACAGTCAGTTTCGGTTTCTAGTTTACGCGTTTTGTACAAATCTCCAAATTATTCGACCCAAAATTACTAATTACCAAATCAGTGTTAAGATTACAATCTTATAAATCAATTAGTTAATGCACGAAACACAATAAAAAGTTGATAGTGGGACCCGCCAAATCCTTCAGCGTCCAACCAACCAACTAAACCGATCCAGGACAGACAGACAGACACACAGATGCATGAAGTAATATACTTGATGATTTGATTTATGTTCTAAGTGGAATGATCTAAACTCAAACGCATATGTTTGACTGATGTTAATTAACGCAATAATAAGCTAATTATAATTTCAACGTGACACCAGAAAAGACAATGACATTCGCTCGCCTCGCTCGTAGACATATATTGATAAGCTTGCAAAAAGTACTTTATGAGGACAAGCAATAGTCCGTGCGACGTCATCGGTAGGCTTTTTAGGTTTTAAACGTGCGAATTCGGCAAGTTGTTTCGGATCGGAGAGGTCAAGGCCAGGAATTCCCTGTGGCGGAATCTTTCTACCAGTCATATATTCTGTGTAATCAGGATCTTGCTCAGCAGAGGAAGCCTCTTCAATGGTGATTTCGTCTGGAAGTTCTTGCTTTACATGCACTAACGGTTCTAGAGAGTATAGTAGAAAGCATTGCATTTAGAACAAGACTGTTTTGGAATTTAGTAAGTTCATTTTCATTTACATGCACGGATTTTTACAGTTAAAAATAAATCCATTTGATTGATCAATATGTTTTATATAATAATACAATACCATCATCATTTCCAGAAGCCCACATTGTGACGGAGAATTCTCCCTCCAGAGTTCTAATTTGCACTTGTTTAGGTTCCCACTTCTTTTTATGCTGAATTGAACTTCCGACAAGGGGTTGGTGTATATTTGATGATAAAGTTTCATACTCACGTACTCTTCGTCTATTGCTATTGAAACAACTACCGCCTGGCAGAATTCGTCTAAGTTTTTTGTTGATGTGACCCGTATTAGAAGTCACAGATGAAAGTAGATGATGAGAACGATAGGTGGACGAATGAGATGGTCCTGGAGGGTCGTCAGCATCAATAAGAATTCCCGCATCCGAAACTAAAGCCATATTCGGATCTCCATAACCCACAAAATCCTCCTGGTCCTCAAGTGTGACCTCGTCACTCACAAGTCCACCACCATCATCTTCTACGGCAATCTCTATGGAATCATGATCTTCTATGGTTTCTATTTCTACTTCTTCCATCTGCGGTTGGATTTCTACCTCTGTTATAACATCTGGGCTTAAATCCATACTTCTATCATACACACAGCCAGCTACACTTCGTTTTCCAGTTTCTTCGAATGATTTTGCTTCGTCGTTATCCTCTCTCCTACATTGTACAAAGACAGAGAACAGATAAAGGGGCTAGAGAAAGTCCAGTACAGCAACAAATCAATTGAAGAGCTAAAATATATAATTAAATGAATAATTTCTAGTTATAGCTTGATATTGATATATTGAAATAGTTTCGTTAGACTTGTCCAACATAACGTTAGTGTACATCTAAAGATAAATACAAGAAGGTATGTTTATTTACTAAACTATGCAATGAACACTTTATTGTGCGTTGTCACACAGACAGGTACTGAATACATGTTGCATGTAAGAAAAAAAGGGTGTAAAGACGTCTGGACCTGGTCAACATCAAGAAACACCCCAAAAACGCCAAGGCTGTCCAAGATATAATAGATTTTTCAGATTTAATTTCTGAGAAATCAGTAAAATTTTATTATTGACTGGAACAATTTTTGGTAAAAAAAAACCCTTCATGTAAAAATCAGCTCCTGTTCGAAAATCCATTCCCGGGTTTAACCACCCACACACCCTCACCCTTTTAAGTTTGAAGGCAAAAGGCATGCACATCAAATTCAATCTGCATGCCCACATTATCAGACTTATAATTATATTATAAATAATTATAAATAATTTTATCAATTATTCTTGATTTTACGAAATGTAGACGTTTCCATACTTTTTCATTTGAAAGTAAGGAGATACCTTACGAAAGCGCATGGTGTCTGATATATAAAAACCTGTAAAGCCAAAAAATGAACCTCACAAAATATACACATGCACAACACAATCCACAAAATTTCCTTGCACTATTCACTATTATATTACTATTTTATTTACAAGTGACAAGGCTTCAGTCATTCAAACTAATGCCCTACCGCTCATTTAACGATTATTATCAACTCCCGCACTGACAGATACGCTCTTCAAATGTGTATTATGATTGATTTCGACTGGTGGTCAATGGTTGATGGAAAACTAAGTTAAGTTCCAAATGTTCTGTCGTTTGTGTTCACCGGGATTTTTCACGTCGTCTTATTTATGGTCAATGGTCACAATAATCAACAGTTGACAGTGTGCCGCACGCAAAATAATTTTCTCGTATGGTGTACAATCTCTGAAATGAGATTCAGTCTTTGGAATTGAAATTAACTGCCTGCTCGATTTTATGTAATTTTGTTATAAGTTCAGTTAAAGATGTTTGCAGCACAACTTCGACATACAACATACATATATTATATTATATATAACATCTAAGGGAGTACCAAATCGAGCACCAAAATAAATCGACATCACATCACGTGTTTTCCCTTGTCTTGCTAACTATAATGCATGACTTGAAATGAGTGAAACAAGAACCTTCAGCCTTAAATGCTGCAACTGATAACTAAAATCCAATCAATCAAATCAATGACAGAGTATATACATTCCAAATTTTGATTTTCTTTTGTCTCACATTCCAACATTCATTTGAACTTACCATTTTATTAACCCCATACATATACTAGCAACAATCAAACAAAACACCGCTAACAGAACGTCTTTCTTAACTCTATTAATGTTTGATTTAAAACCCCCCGCGAGAGCATATTACACAATACACGGAGAAATGATTGTTGATCATTTGAACACAAAAATAGTTGATAAATCGAATACTAACCCAGTCATATACAGCTCCATTCACTTCACATGAAATACAACTATTCAAACTGACAACGCTCATGAGTGCCAAAATCTACATCCATTGTCTATTGACAATAGATAATCAATAAGTGTTGAAGTATCACACTTCTACATGTGAGATTTTGGTTATGTTCATTCTTTAAAGGCGCGCGGGACTGGTTAGTGTGCAAAACTGTCAACCATTCTTCATTTTTATACATGACAAATTAACTAAACTTGGAAATTTAATTTAGTTTAGAATTTTGTTCTCTATAATACCGATTGAGTTACTAACTATTAGCCAGTAATCAAAACGATTTAATATACGACCTCTGACCTCTACCATACACAAAAAACTGGATATTTCTTCTTTCTTTTGTTTGTATTGCTGCTGAATGCTATGATAAATAAACAAAAGAACTAAAACCTAAAATGTTATTTATATAATATGCGGTTCTTACACGTACTTTGACCATATTTCAATCCTGGTAAGTGTTTGAAAAGCCGATGGAAATAACCATAACTGTTAATATGGAGCTGTTGGCAAATTTTTAAAAGAGCCGGAGGACACAATATAACATGATATTCTAAATTAAAAAACAACTATTTCTAAGTCTTGCTAATCTAAACTTGTACCTGTGCCTTTCCAAAGTTCCAGAAAAATGTTATTCGCTTATTCTCGTCAAGCCACGGAGTGCTGTCTAGTTAGCACCAAAACAGCTTAAAATAATAGACTTCTCAAAACGGATTTCCAGGTAGCGAAAGATTCACGCTCATCGTTTTCGGAGGCAGTTTGGTGTATGTTATGAAATATGAATGAAGTATTTTTAGTACAATAAAGCGTGTATAAATTTGCATACGAACATATTTGACTTGCTTTGTTATGTACACCTGAGGGATGCAACAAAACAACAGATCACGTTTTAGTGAAGGAGTTACTTACGCAGCCAGCCAGTAAAGCTGACATAATAAAGACGCATTATTTGCGAAGATGATTTTATTTCCAGCAAGTTGAAAAAAACAGAGTCCAACTAAGAGAAGTGGTGGATTTCCCAAATTATGACATGACATATATATGCCATGTCGAAGAGCCATATAAGAAGTAAGTTCGCTAATTAGCTCGGACGATGAAGTTCCATGTGCACGTAAATTCTTGTTCCACACAAATTATGTCAAAGACAGCAGGCATATTAGATTGTCAACTGAAAAATATTCGAGACGGACTAATCTGAAACAATCCCTGTACACTGTACGCACTTCGCCAAAACCATAATCCTTGAACACAGTGTGTTCGTCAAAAAGCGTGAGATTCTAAATATCGACACATTGTTAAAATACAGTGATGGCCAGTAGCCCGACTTTTAAAACCGACCATGATTATTTCCTACTACATATCCTAAGAGATAACCTAACCTAGCCAAGCATATAGATAGCCAAACTTAACTAACACAGTACTAACCTAAATAAACGGAGTTGAAAATGTAAAGTTGAGTTTAAATATTAACCTAACCAATCAAATTAAACCAATTCTCATTGATTGTTGATAACAAGTCGAGTCGGAATCGGAAAGTCGGGCTACTGGTTAAAATGTTTAGTTTAGTTTGAGCGTTTTATAAGTTTCAGGCTAACAATTACTGACAATTAGCTTGAATTGAATTGAAACTTTATTGTGATGTCTAGCCATTTCAATACAAATAAGTACTGTTCTCCCAATAGTGACACCATACCATACGGTTTATAAAAGCATCTCTTATCTAATTATCTATCCTATTACAAATATTACATATACTAGATATAATATCAAATGAAATCACACCCAACATAAAATCTTTTTTATATTTTCTTTAAAACTGTAAAAACCCAATGTAAAACTGTAAATTTTTGGACTACAAGCAAGGGGTTTTTCTTGCATTTATTCGTTTTGAGAACTCAAACACAACACAACCAAAACGCCTATGAAGCAACTCTGTCAGGTATTGGAATGGAAGTACATAATTCAGTCCGAGTCATTTACAATTAAGTTACAAATATATCTTTTTCGCTTTTTTAGCATTTGGCATATCATTAAATCATATTCATACATTTTCGAATCGAATTACTCGAAAACAAACCTTCACTTGAGCAGACCTAGTCTTCGATAATTAAAGTCGAGTGGCCTTGGCTCGACTGCAATAAATAATTTTACATTAAAAAACTCAACTTACTTATAATTTGAATTTGTTTGGTTCTCAAAGGCGACTCTTAGTAACTTTTAGCAAGAAAGAAGAAGGTTATGACAACGTAGATTTTAACTATCGGTTATCGGTTTTAACGGTTAGCCAGAACTTAATCGACTGAACTTAAAACTGAAAATGGGTTGAAACTAAATGGGTATTGAGAGGTTTGTGAGTTAAATAGATATAAAATGTCTGAATTAACAAACGACAGAGTTTGGAAGAATTTAAAAAATGGGTTGAAACTGTTAACACCGAATATAGTTCAAAGTTCGCGTTCATCTCCTCATACGGGCTTGAAACTGCAGGAGAGGAGACACTTTCGACTCTCCTAGGTTAATTCAACCCCAACATCTTCCCAAGCCAAATAATTTTCAAATCGTAGCGAGTGCGAGTGGTTATGTGCTTGATGTTTTAAATCGAAACGCGCTCTGTTTTGCATAACAAATATAAACATATGCGAAGGAATCGAGTTTTTTAAAAATCTAAAATCGTGTTTATCTTATTTCTTTGACGGGTGCTTTTATCCCAAGATTTCCGCTACAGATGGGAATACTACACAAATACACAGAGCGACACTGTCCCAAAAATATCATGACTCGCATTCATCCCGTTTCGGAACAGTTGTTACGACATAAGTGAACTCAAAGTGCGCCAGTAGTAGTATCACCTGTATCCCAGGTATTAGAATTTAAAATATATATTCAAACCTGGGTTTGGCTTGATTGCCTGGAAATGGAGACCAAAAATGAATATACTCGCACTGAAATAACGTGTGTATAGACTAATTTTGAACATCATAAGCTGCTGATATTGTTGCTTTTTAAGTTACATACTTCGTACGTAAATATGAACCAAAATCATATCTGCATAACTTTCATTTTCTAACTATCGAGCAAGACTATTTTCATGCCCAATCGGGGAAACACTAATAAAAAGTGGAGTCTAATAAAGTTTTTCGTGCTCTTTCCAATTGGTACAATATTTCCCCCGAACGCTCAAGCGTTTAATTGATAATTTACTTCAGCGATTTATATTTTAGCATTGTGCATTTGGTGTTGTGGTTGATAGCTATACACAATGCCCTGACAAGCCATCGTACTTTATCCAGAGTTAATAATCCATT
>JAHZNA010003837.1:0-10522 GCA_027743935.1 Sinodicranocentrus sp. ZH6 | reverse complement strand
AGAAAGAGGGAGAAAGGGAAATACGTCAATCGATGTAGCAAAAAAGTGGAGTGAGGAAGGATAAAGAGAAATGAGAAGTTTAGTGAGTAATGACTGGTTTATGATCCTTTGGCTTGTAAATCTTTCGGCTAGTTTTTTAAGAAGCAATCAATAGAGAGGCGTGCGCTTTAATAAGCGCTGGGCTAAATATATGTTAGTTTTGTGAGCTTCATAAACGCTAAGGCTTGTATTGGAGAATTTATTTCTTCCAGGAAAGTAGATGGAAAGGAAGTTTAAAGGGAAAAAGGAAATATGTAATAGATGGATGGATTAATGAACATTTTGAGATTAGAGAAATTATTTGGGAAGTACATTAACAGTATAGTTTTTTAGGCGATTTGTAGCTTTATTTGACATTCGAATACCTAACGAAGTAAAGTATTTTTAGGATTTTGTAAAATTTAAATTAGACGGTGAAACTGTAATTTATCCTACACATATCTGCACGCGCCAGCGATACAAAAGAAATTGTGAATTATTTTAGCAAGACAAGCATGATTGCATTAATGATCTACTGATAATATGATGCTAAAAAGTCAGACTTAAAATTTGCGGTAACGTGATTAAGTATCGTCGGATAATTAGAAACTAGTATTAATCCCGATTACTTTATCTATATTTTTTCTTTTAAATATTATTAAACAGGAAATTTTCGACGTTGATAATCAACCATTCGAAACCTCCACCATTATATTATGCTGTAATTTAAGACCTTATAACGATCTATCAATTTGGTCAGTTTATAAGATATTAAAAAATAAAAATAAAATCATCAAAGTCTATCACAAAGACTCGTTCTAGTAGACACATTTTTATTATCTGTTGGATATATTATACTGCAGTCTCCACTCTGCACATACATTTCGACAATTCCACACATCCCTTATCAAAATTATTATCCACCATGTTTCCAAAGCTCTCCCCATTATCACCTCTTTCCATTCTAACCCTCTTCTCAACGTATTTCCCATGCAGAGCAAATTGTTTGTGAGTTTATGCATATTATAATGAAAGTAGAGGGGAATAAATGAACTCTTCTTTTTTATGTACACACGCTTCCTCCTTTTAACACTGCTCTTTTGCTCTTTCTCCTGCACACTTTTACAACCGTGTTGTTCGTGTTACCCTCCGTTGTAACTCTTTGTCAAAACAGGAGCACAAAGTCGTGCTCTTCCTTGTCGAGAATAGGGAATCCAGGAAAATAACTCTAGAACAAGTACCAATTCCCCTTTAAAATGTGAGTCTATATTCCAACCAGAGCTCTTTTTCCTGGAAAAACAAGTTAGAGGAAAAGTTAGCGAGATGGATAGTTTCCCTATGCAAAATAATCCAAACCTTATGTATACTTTTGTTGCTGGAAGGATCTTCCTCTCTGGGAGGCTCTTCTGTGAAAATTCCTTGTTCAATATTATCATGAAAACTTTCTCTACTTTCCTTTCCAATACTATCGTTTTTAATATATGAATATATACACACACAATTTGCTCGTGTAGTAAAGACAGCACCTTTAAAGTAGCTTTGTGTATCTATTATGGAGAATATATATAAGAGGTTGCACACGCTCTGCCTTTTCATTCAATTCACTTCCTCTTCCAACGAGACATGCAGGCTGGAGAGAAATACAATACAAGCCTTCTCCTCCAGACTGAACGACTCGATACACTTATTTTACCTTTAGAACATGCATGAATTCCCAATGGAAGGCTCAATTTTCATGGCACATGAATGCTTAATATATGTGCTTAGTCAACTACTACTGCAGTGTAATAAGTAGTTTTTTGTGGAGCCAACTTTCTCCTCTTCATTGTAACAACCTGTGTGTGTGTGTGTGCCTATTTGTGCGTTGGATAAATATACAGCCACCATAAAGATTTTTCTTTCTCTTATACTCTATCCTCTAGCTGAGAGAGACATGTGAGATTTTCCAAAATACTACTTTGGAATTGTATCCCCTCTCATGAGAAAAGACAAGGACATCCGTTTCCAAAAATATTTTTCCCTCTCGCTCAATTCCAGTCAAGGGAATATGTAAAAAGGAATAGAAAATAATGGTCTTGTGTTTATACACCACAGAGATACGATGCCACTGGGACAATTTCAATAGAGAAATGATGTAGTTTTTTGTAAATCCCATAAGGAAAATATACTTCTCAATAAAAACAACAAACTTACTTTTGCAAATATACCTAACCTCATTATGCACACTTTCTTATAAATGATACATACACTAAGGCTCATAAATTTTCAAGAATAGAAAGCAAGAAAAAAATAACTTACAGATTTCTGTCCCACTAGCAGCCTCAGAACTTGGAACACTGTTGGTGAGTGAAAGAAAGAAAATCGAGTAGGAAAAATAAAGGAGGAGGTAAGTTCTCATTAAAGTCACAACTGTCGCAACACTCCTCATTTTGCCCCCCTTCCTCCCCAGTTCATTCACCTTTCTGAAACAATCAATCCAATTATATCGTCGAGATCTTCATATTCATCTATTTGGTATTTCTTCACTCATGTCGAAAACCTGTGATCAATGATCAACATTGATAGCATCCAAATTGTTATGGTGGATATGAGAATTCAATAATAATAAAAAGAGAAAGTCAGTCTCACAGCACTACATGTTTCACACAGGGTTTTTGTTTATTTTCAATAGGAAACTCTACTCCACGCCATGTGTCCTTTTGCTGACGTCCATATAGCTACATTTAGTCAAGACATATTTCCTCCCAGAAAAAAAAACTCCCACAGAGAAAGTACTGCACAACCATCTCCCTCTCAATGGGCAAGTACAGAATAACAAAAGACTACACACGATAGCAGAAAAAAATTAGATGAGAATGATGACTTTTTTCTTCTTATTATTCTTCTCACTCCTTTCTCCCCAGACGTCACCAAAGTCCCAAGGAAACACACCAGGTTGAGAAGACCGGCACAAAAATTATGTCCAGGTGCTCCCACACACGCTCACATACATACAAGGAGAAAGTAAATGTTAACTGTTTTCTCTCCCTTTTTATTCCCGTCCAGTACTGGATTTAGGTAAGAGTATTAAAAAACTCTCGACAAAACGCAAGTCTTTATTTCTCCAACTGGTAAACAGTTTTGTATAGCCTTAGTGCTTAAAGTCAACAAGGATGATGATGATTTTGATGATGATAATGACTTGGTAGGATGATCACACAACGCGATATTCTTTTATTACCAACACTTTATCCACAGTCGTCACAGTTTGTGTTGATGATTTTTCCAGAGGAAATCTCATACTCTGGCTATTACCGTCTTTCTCCCTATATAGCTAACATAATAGTCTATATTTTTTCTTGCAGCCAACACGCCACTAAAGAGTCTTGGTTGTCGTTCTCGAAACATAAAAAAAATATACGACACTATCCTCATGTGTACCTTAACTTGTGTGCATGGAACCGCCAGTCACCTTCCAGTCCTTTTCAAGAGCAACACTTATAAAGAAAATGGAAATGTAACGTTTACAAAAGTACGATCATTGTTTGTGTTTATTATTTGTGCACTGGAACTTTCTCGTATAGCGTGTGTGTAGAGGGGAGAGAGAAAACGTGCACGATATTATTATGTCCTTTTCAAGTATCGAGAAAAGACAAGGGAAGAAGGAGAAAAAAGTTTGTAATAATTTCCCTTCCAGCGAAAGCTTTCTCTTGACAAGCAAATGTGGGGAGTGATAAAAACGATGGGAAAGTCGTTTTTCTTGCAGGGAATAACTATTTTGGTTTCCTCTCAAAATAAAGTCATTTAAAGTGGAATATCATGATATGAATGAACTCGACTTGGAGAGAAGAGGTCTAACTTTTTCCTCGAGTGTATTTTTACCGTTAGGGCAACTCTTTCAGCGAGTTTTGATGTCGTGATGATGATAACTGAAAGCGGAAGAGGAATGATTATGATTGCTTTATCACAAATCAAATTCAAGTACTTATTTCCCTTTCATTCCTCAACAAACCACTAGTCATTTTGCAACATCACGTTTTTGTTCATACTTTCTCTCTTCCTCCAGCGAGGGAAAAGTTGAGAGGCTTTTCCTCCCTAAGTAATATATACATTGATCAGTGTTTCATATAGATTTGATAGAAGAAAGGCAGTTTTAGTTGATTTTATCCGACATCGGATCAAGTCGAAATGGATGGTGTCGAGGTGTAGCTTTTTATATTCTCTAGTTTGCTTTTCTCTTGAGTCGATTTTTACAGGATTTTAGGTTGGATTGAGGAACGTAGAAATTTTATGCTAAATAATACACCACGTCTGAAGTGGTCCCTTGCACACAATGTTATTTTCCATGCTTATAATGTAGGACTCAGCGAAGCAGAGTTAAATTGTAGAGTATGGAGAGAAAGTAATGTGAAGTGTGTAGATTTTGAACAAAACGTCTCTTTACCCTTTTGCTCTCTTATGGATAAATAATAGATATGGGTTGGAAATATTTATTTTATTTTGTTCAAGTGAGGAGAAAGTTGAAGAGAATTGAACACAACTTATCCATATCCCTCCTGTCGCCCTTTTTGTGTAGATGGGTGAGAGAGAGATGTGATGTGTGTGTGAACTCAATCTTGTATAGTTTCCAGTGGGATGACTCGCGTATTTACTGTATACTAATGAGATACACAGAACGGTCTGGTTTTTGGAGAAAATTTTCACATTTACATTTTCATTCTGTTATACTGATATTGAAAAGGGTTGGTGCAAGGTCCGGTACACAAATGTGCTTTTGCTTGGATTTCATCCAAAAGGTTTCACTCACTTGACAACGGAAGCATGAATGTGCATTGAGTGACTCGGAAGAGAAAGGGAGACGGGTAAGGCTCCACTTAATTCTGGATAGGAGATCAAAGCTTTGATGTGAAATGGATTTACATCTGGGGATGGATATGGAGAAAAGAGTTTTTCATATGGAATTTCTCTATGAGTTAATACACAACTTTTGCAATTGTCACATTTCGCTGTAAAAGCATTCAAGAGTTTGTTATGTAAAGGTTGAGATATGGATATATAGTAGGATATTTAGTTCGCCGTGGGTGGTCTTTCCACCTACAATTGGACTCTGTTTGATATGCCGGTTGGGTTGTGACAATGAGTGAGTGAAAGTTCACTTTGATTGTAGAGATTAGTTTTTCTAGAAGGGAATAATCTACACCCATGTAGTCATTTTAGGTTCTAGCACGTAGTTTGTTACATGATGATATTCATCAACGTTGATTAATCTGTTCTGATATTTTCTCACTGATTCTGAGTTAGATTCGGTGGAAACAATGTGGAAACATTTGTGATATATATTTTTTCAGGCTTTCCGTTCAAGATATGCTTCTCCACACGTAATGTCCAAATCAACCTTCAAATGTCTTTCTTTTCACTAAGTAAAAAATAAATTTGACTTTTTCTAATCACCCACCCAATAAGGTTCTATCTTAAAAGCCCATCTTGAGAAAAAATGTTTTTCCCACAAAAAATAAAAAAACTTGTAAAGGAGAAAGTATGCAGAAAGTTTCTTTCACTTCTTCTCAAATAAAAGTTTCACTTTTTTCTTCTTCAAATATAACTTTTTATTATACCTGCTCTTCCTTTTGACTTTCTTCCCTCAAACAAACACAACAAGACACTGAAAGTCAGTTAAACAGAAAAAGAGAAGGTGAAAAGGAATATTTTCTCTGCATGCACACACTCTGAAACAGTATCATATTCCTTTTTCCCTCTCATCAGTCCCATACATGACTATTCTTTTTTTTCACAGTCTCGAATCAGCTAAATGCTTTCAGAATCAGTCACTTTTCATTTACTTGCAAGCCACACACAGTCGGCAAGAAAATGAGGCACAGGGGAGCACGAGCAAAAAAAGTTGACAAAAGAGCCAACTAATGTCACTCCTTGTAGTCTTTCCACTGGCTAAAAAAACTCTCTCTTTCACCCATGGAAAAAGATATACGGCAATGTTATTTTTGCAGATGTGATGATGATGATCCTCGTGACTCTGGTGATACTTGTACCAAGCCTGGAACAACACTGACGGGAAAAGTTTGAGGAGTGATCAACCCATGACTTGCACTCTTTTCATTTCAAATGCTCCCCCTATATTCCAATACGTTGCATGCATGCTCAAACACAAACTTATATCACTTTCCAATGTGCATTTAATACAATGTATTGCCATATAAGGATATTTCTCTTAGAGACACACGCCATCGGCAGAGGAACAAACCATGAGGAGCTGTGAGCAATGGGAATAATATGTGAAAGGGAATGGAAGAAAAACAGCGGCTAAAATACTTTTTAGCTTCGCTTTATTACTTTCTCTCTCTAGTTTTCTCTATAGACATCCACCTATGCACCATTGCCTTTGAGAAAATCCAAGTGGGAACAATCCTCACACACGTACAGACTCACTCACACGCACATGTTTGAAAATGCATCAAATGGTGGGATGCAGAGAGGAGAAACTTTTTGAGGATAGTTTTAGCAAGAAAAATCTTTGGATGTGAAATTCTCAAAAATCAAATCTATTGCACTTTCTTTTTCTTCAAAAAATATTCTTTTAAGGAGCTTGACTGTTTTTCAGAGTAAAAAAATGTTCAAGGCTTTTTTCATCCTTGACTGATTCCTCGAGGCATGTGATACACACCAGATGAAAAGAATATGTGAAGTTGAATTTGTTGCTTGGGGAGTACACCACAAAGTGAACTGTGTGGAGTCATATGAGATACTTTAGTATCCGTAGAGGATGGAGACAGACACAATGGAAACAGTCAAGTTCAGCAGAGAAAATGGAACTGACTGGTGGTATTGGTGGTGGTATCCTAGTGCACAAAAACGGACGAAACCCCTTTTCCTTCGGATCTCTCTTCTCTCCCTCCTTCCACTGCACTCGCACTCTCCAACTTCTCTAGAGTGTGCATTAGGTTTTTTTCCGGGATAAGTACATTTCTTAACATAAGAGCATGCACAAATGCATATAATATACAGGCTTCACATATATACATATTTTTCAGAGAGAAAAAGCGTCCTTGCTCTACTCAACTGTTCACATCACAACATCCTGAAAAGCCGTCTACTTCAGGGGTGGTATACTTTTGGGAAAGTTTTTTAGACAAAAAATATATACAATATTGTCTGGATATACGTAGTATCCAGGAAAAGTAGCTGCAGGATAGTTTTTTCTCGGATCAGATCTGGAAAAGAGTTTTTCTCTTACGAGGCATAATATACAATGCTATAATCTTTTCTCATATCCCATTCCAGTTTTTCTCTCCAGACTTGTATTAGTAATATACAGAAATAGTGAATTTTCCCCCTTGCAAGTTTTCCATACAATATACACACACAACCATTCTCTTCCTTTCGGCTTCCACTTGCTTTACTAAGGAACAAGGTTTTGTAGTAAATATACCTTCTATGTAGTGAATAGTATATCGATATCCTTTGGAGTTTTTTTCTGTCTTGTCTTTCCTCTGAAGAAAGTGAGAAAGGGAATATGTACATAGTTTGTTGTGTACATAAAACACTACTAGCAGTTGTCAACGAGCCGGCTCTTTGGAACACTGTGTGTAATAGTTTTTTCTCTGTAGCCACTGGACCAAGGAATATAGCATAGATATGGTGTGTATGTTTCATAATATGCTTGGAGACTGGTCAATGGAACCATTTTCCAGATATGGGGTTTCATTGTCTTGGAAAAAATCATGTGGTTTGTTCAGACACGTCTTAAAGATTTGGAATGATTGGATAAAAGAGAAGAAAAAAATCAAGGTTTCTTTAATATAAAGGATACATATTTTATGACATGTGTTGATTAACTTTTTTGATTTTCTAAGCTCCCCCCTCACGTGAGGGATTTGATATGACTTGTTTTTATTATTTCTTATTTGGTGTGATAACCCCCAAGGATATACGTGCTCTACCACATGCTGCGAAAATGTTGTGAGAAAATATTAGAGGAAAATTGCAAGCTTAAATTAGACCGGTAAGGGTCTCAAATTGCATAACGCAATCTAACAAAAAATATCCTTATTAACGGTCATTATCATTGTGTTCACAAGTCATGGCCGAACGTGCTTGGCCATTTTGTAATAATTTTCTTGAATTGGCTGGAAGCAAGGGAAATGGTAGTTTAAAATGAGAAAATATATCGGCAAAAGAATTGTGTCCGTTATGCAGGCGGAATATGCAGTGAAAAGAGGGAGACAGATGAAAACGAGGAGAATAGCGGTGTATTCGAGAGTATTGATAAAACAGAGTGGAAAAGATATACCCCTGTAGACAAGCGGAGAATGGGGGAAAATATGTTTCTACATAGTATAGTCACTATAATGGTGGTCTTTTTTTCGTTTATTTCATTCCTCTCCATGTTTCCCAAGTATTATCCGGGTATTATAAAGAAGGACATGGAGAAGTAGAAGCAGTCCATGTTTGGGATGACTACCTATACCTTCATCATCGTTGTAATAAGCGAGAGAGTAAGAAGGGATATGGAGAATATAGTTTGGGATTTTTGAGAGAAAGCGAGAGTGAGAGTGGAGCTGGATGGGTATGCAGCTGCGTCGAGAAAAAGAGTAAGACTGGGTAGGATCGGTCTTATCGACCCACACCACCAAAGCTTGTGAAATGATATAAAGCGTAAATTGTGACAGCATTTGATATTGACAAGCTATCCAAACTTTTCCTTCTTTTCATTCCCACTTTGAAGAGTAGAGCATTACAGTTGTATGAGAGGGAGGCAAGTCTTAGGATGGGATTAGTGTTTCGAAAATTATCAACTGGGTTTATAATCATGTTCTAAGCTAATCGCTGTGTTGTAGCTTCCAGTTTGGAAATGCATTTTGAGAAGGATATTGTACAAATATATTTCTTTAAAAATTATTGAATTTTAGAAGCACGACACAGAAAGTCATCCTGACTAAGGAGTATGTGACCTGCGACATCAATTATGCGACACCTTTTCTCATCACCCGAATTAAAATATTTTAATAAAAATCATATTGGCGTTGAGGATATCAGTAAATATTCAAAAAACATGTTGATCACGTTAACTATTTTTTTGCTAATAAACATTTCCTAACCCCAACTTTTCGTTTCTTTCCCACTCTAAAGAGTAGAGCATTATAGTCATATGAGAGGGATAGTCTTAAAAGGGATGCAAGTCTTAAGATGGGATTAATGTTTCGAAAATTATAAACTGGTTTATAATCATGCTAAGCTAATCGCTCTAATGTAATATCAAGTTTGGAAATGCATTTGGCGTTGGATGGAGTTCGAACAAGGTTTAGCAAAAAAGTGAGATTTATCACAGAAGAGTGGATTTACATCGTACATTCCACCTTTTGACCACGTATTAAATTGAGTTATTTACAATGAACATTTCAATCTATATCATCAATAAACCTAGATAAAGATTTTATAAATTATATCGGCGTCAAAAGTACAAACAAATATCAAATATAATTGATGATATTCAACCCTTTTTTAGTAATAAAAAACTTTAAAGCCGTCTTCGAACAATAAACAAACCCAAATAATTGCAATTAATTGTAAGCTTAAACTTTCATTCATAAAATTATAAAACTGACGTAGATAAATACATACAAATAAATATGTATTCATATGTATATGTAAAAATCAAACACATTCCTGCACTCCTAATTCCAATCAACATATGAAGACACGTAAACAGAATGCTCAATATAAATTGCTACATAACAGCAAGTGAACCAGGGTCGCTAGCCTTCTTGACCAAGCTGGAAATCCAAGATGTAAAATGCAGCACAATAAATTTTTATAAAATTCATCTGTCTCTTATGTAGAGGTCAATGGCTCATTCATTTTCCTATGGTCAGGCAAGATTCACAAAAAAACCCCACATAACAATTCAGCTCTCAATCTCGCCACAAAACAGTATACACAACACACCACTTAAATCAGGTTCTCAGCTACGTTCATGCGTACGCACCCTCACAAGCAATCAGCAATCTCACCTGTATTACAATCTTATATGTCCATGAACTTAGGTATAATTTGCCTTTAGGCCTTTGTCTTCCAAAATCACTTTTTTGACTTTGCCACTTGCTCCTCTTGGCTTAGCCTGGTCTGCCCTATACCCTTTGCAAGCTCAGCATTCTTACAAACTTCTTAGCAAGAAGTTGCTTTTTTACCATTATTTATGCAATTCTCATCCCACCATTTACACAATTGTTGAAACGTATGTGCTCATGTGTATACACGTAAGGATATAAAATCCCATGCAAAATAATCATCTACATCCTGTCATGCTTTTATATTTCAGTTTACTTTAACCCTTCCGTAGGAAAACTTTTGACTTCTTTTCTGCACAACATCTGCAAATATGCTAGCAAACTTTTCTTTGAAAAAAATCTACTTTGCACAATTTTCACAACTCCTTTGATCTGTCAAGTATTTTTTATAAAAGGATTTCCAACCTAGTTTTATTCATCCATCCAAATCACTTAAAAAACCA
>JAHZNA010003836.1:0-12672 GCA_027743935.1 Sinodicranocentrus sp. ZH6 | reverse complement strand
GATTTGAGTAATATAAGTCAAAAAGGAGTTCACGGGGCAACATTTATGTACAAAGGAATTAACGTACGGTATATGTCTGAGTTGTGGAATGACGCGACGTTTATTTTGGAAATGAATTCTAACTTTAAATTTTCGGAGCTGCCTGAAAAAATTCTTAATGTTCTTAAGAACACCAGGGTAGCTTCTGTGTCTCCGCTGGCTATTAAAAATACCAAATTGTCCGGATACCCGAAATATTTAAATAAATATGTCCTCTCACATTTGCTTAACTGTTCAGATAAAGTAGCCATAATAGCCAACGGTAAGTTGACCGAGCAGTTTCAGAAGATTTACGCTTGGAAATATGATTTACTTTTTAAAAGTCATTTATCCTTTGGGAAAAAACCTTTGGTTGAAACATCTTATTGGATTGCACTTTCTGGAAGGGTCCATCCAAAATTCTTTTGGAAATTGAAAGCACTCTCAATGTCAGGAATTCTCGGTTGGGAAGACGACTTTGAAATGAACTACATTAAGTCTAAAGGTTTCATTGTGGACGTTCCAGTTAACAACACATTCAAACCTTGCAGCTTAAACGGGAGCTTTAAAATTGTATTTGTCATTTTTCCATTAGGCATTATTCCAGCGATGTTAGTCTACTTGATTGAGTTGACACAGAGTCGAAATTTAAAATGTAGTCGTTCTAATAGACAAGTAGTAAAGTTGAGGAAACCTCCAACGATATTTAAGAAAATCAATTTTGCAAGGGTCAATAAATCTAAGGCTGTCGACAATAGTTCATGTCCAGATAAAAATAAGAGATTGAGTTTGAAGCTAAAGCCATGTGAAGATATGTAAAGCGATGTAAATTATGTGTAAGTTATGCATATAAAGAACAACTCTTCATGTTAATAAATTATAATAAGAATAAAAATCGATTGTTTTGGTTTAGTCACAACATTTCTGATATTTCCTATTCAAGAAATTTATGGACGGAAAATAGTAATAGCTTCCACCCTTCTTTACGCCAAGCCAGTTTTCTCGAGCTGCCAAATGAAACACGTCACAAATTTGAATCAAAGAGAAAGGAAGAACATTCTGTTATTTAAAAAAAAACTTGTTGCGATCAGTTTGATTGGCTTACATGGATAAGTTGAGGACTTTCAATCAAATAGATGTAATCGATTTTTTATTATTTTAACTGCATAAAGTTGAATTTGAAGGATGGCACAGTTATCTCTAATAAAAAGAAAATACATGAAATAGTCTAATAGTCTGCAAAACTGCGAAACCCTCCCTTGGAAGCAATCAATTATCAATTTCATGGTAATGAGCTTTTTGTCAGATTCAATTAATTCAAGCCCAATTCAATCAGCTATCAACTTGAGTTGTTCGAAGATTATAAACAAATCAATTAATGAAGCCTCACGATACGAGCAACCAACCATCGTCATCTTTAAAGAAATCAACAAACATCTTATTAAAATGATTAAAACATTTGGCAAATTGGCATTGATTCCAACAACAACATTTCTCTTATTCGATCAATGTCCCAACATTGTTATCGCAAGGGCGGACTTTGGGGGAAGCATTTTAATCCAGGTGAATCTGAAACATGAAACGAAATGAGGAAGACGGAGTGGAAATTGCTGATTTTCAGAAACTTGCTATACTCAGCCAGCCAAGCAATTGAAGAAATTCCCAACATTTTGATTTCTTCAACTGGAGAAAATGTGACATGTCTTGCTCGTTGTTGTTTCAATTTAGAGGAAGTTCTATGCATTATTTTTTCACCTGAAATATTATGCGGAAATGAATTCGTTTAGAAACAAGGCAAAATGGAGGAAGTCATTGGAACAGTATCCAGTTGTTTTGTCCGCCTCTTTGAAACTTGCTCCGTTGGATAAAATTATCGCTCAATATGGGACAAATGTGCCATCAATGAGCGCAGATTGGATAACACATGTGTTGGATGCATTGCGTTGTACGCAACAAGTAAGTTGGAAATCGCATGCTCTTTTGATTATCACCAATCGTCCACTTGTGATTGAAATTGAATATTGATTTGTTTGCAAACACCAGTCATCCCAGTCTAGAAAATCAAAAATGCAATGTTTACGGGAGGAAGGTAAATCTTGATAAACTTCTTCAAAAATAGGAAATATTTATTTTCGATTTATTTTTGTTAATATTTTTTTCCCCATTTTAGTTAACCTTTACCGCTTTCTCCTCCCAGTTGGATTTGGATACTCTTTTCAAAACCACATGATTTGACATAAAAAATCTTACAACTGGAACAAGTCCCTCAATCCGAAGTTGTTCCTTAACGAGAAAGGCTTCATCGTGACACGAGCTGACGAATGGAAAAGTTGTTATAAAGTTTTCCAGAGTCAAAACAGTTTTCTGAAGGTGAGCATGAGAGCCTTTGGCGTTTCTCCGACCTCATTTCTGACTAAAAGCTTTGGGAAAGCAGTTTTCCAAAAACATCCCTGCTTCAATCTTATTTCTCTTGATCATTCTGCATCTCCTCGTGCCCGGAGCAGTTTTTCTGCGACTGTGGACTTTGTTACGATTTCTGTTGGAATAAACGACAATATTAATTAATCTGGATCCTGGGTTTTCAAGGTTTTTATCTTTCCTCCAGCCTCACAACGCCACTGACTCAACGTCTTATCTTGCATGGAGTCTATTGTTGGAGTTATACAGCACCCATTTCTTAAACATTTCTTTATATTTCTAATTCAATGCCCCTTATTAAAAATGATGTTTTTTTCTTCAGATTTGTAATTTTAAGTTTTAAATATTTTACGGAAGTACAAGCCACAAATTTTTACGTGATTTTTAGCCTTTACTTCTGCTTTCATATTCATTCTGCCTAGAATATAGATGATAATAACAAAACGAATCTTGTGGCGATCAACTGACCATTTAATTTTTCCCAAGTATACCCGAAGAAACCCTTCTTCTTATCACTGAGACCTTTTGCAACTTATTCTCATTCTAATATTCATACGCTGGACGGTATCAGAGTTTGCAATCCATCGCTGCAAATATATTACGCTCACATTGGCGGTATTTGTTTATATGCTTGCCAATAAGACAGAGGAAATATAAGTAGTTTTTTTTACAAAAGAAGGTCAATTTTAATTGAGAAGGTCAACCACTGTTGGACTTGACTTTCTGCATATCACTTCCCATTCGGAGATTATTTTGTGTCGTGATCGTCTTGTTGACTCTCAACGCCACCCACACATTGGCATAACGTGCAATACTTAACTGCGCAGTATTTGACATCAGTTTTACTTTACATTTGTGAATAAGGACACCACATCAAATGAAAGGAGGGTTTAAAAAATCAACTTATCAGTTTTACTGTTTAATATTTTCATCCTCCACTCCAAACAAAACAAATGAAAACTATACTGCTGTAAGGGGCTAGTCAAGAATATTTATCATGTTTCGACCGAGTTTGCTGAGCATATGGATTTTTTAAACTTACGAAGGATCCGTATATTCTCTTGAAACTTTTGCTTTAAATAATGACTTAATTGTTTCATCCTTTTAGCGCTTCGTATCGCAAAAAGCATTATTCCTAACTACTCAAGATTCCATCGGATACATTTCCGGATACGTATCGTATTAAGTTTGTCAAACGGTTGTTTTTGTCTAGGCCTGCCCCAAAATAACTTTCCTACTTTAGCTTCTTTCCGCGACCAATTTCTCTTTGGATTCCTTCTGGCTTCTTTCCCTTAATCCTCTTTTTGATTTCCATCCGTCGCCACGTTGTCCTTTGGAACGATCCGATACACATATTAATACCACTTGAAAGAACTTTCGTGAATTTCAAATGTTATTTATTGAAATAAAACTACAAACATTTAAGATTTTATGTTATTTAAAGAACTGCAATCCGCCAATAATATAGGCAATACATAGTGCATGCCACAGTAGTACAGCTGAATTAGCTAAAAACCTTATGTTTTATTGTAACTAATTGCAATTTTTCAATCTGCTTAATTGACTACAGCTACATGACAATTTACACTTGGATTTTAATATTTTACCTAGTATATTGAAGTATTTTTTCACATATATAGTACCAGCAATAAGTTTAAGCAAAATAAAGCTAAAATTACCTCTTGAAGCTTCAGAAAATTGTTCTAGCAAGCAACAACATAATGAAAGCAAGCAAAGATACATCCATGCAGTGAATATTGGACGAAGTTTAAATAACGAAATTTGATCTGCGATAACATTTTTCTGCATATCTTCGTAATGTTCCAAACGACGTACAAGCAAATAACGCCAGTTCTGCCAAAGCTTCCATTGGCGCCACAATCCATTCTCATACATCCTTAATATGGATTGGCTCATCCAATATCGATTTTCAGTGTAAAGGTCGTAAAATCCATATCTGTGCGCATAATCTTCAGGAATTTCTTTACAAGACATATTTTTATGGTGATCTTTCCGAAGATACATCTCAGGCGATTGTTGTAAGGATTTCCCGAAGCTGATCCAAAATCAATGAATTTGTTTTTTCCGAGAATACCACACTTGGCCGTCATACTTAAATCGAACACAGTTATCAATTGCAATAGATCCTAAACCAGAATTATTAAATTCAAATTCATAAAGTTCAAACGGCGGTCTTGTTTGATCGTTGTACCATATCATTTTGTAACCATTTTGTAAGCCCTGCTTTACTGACCACAAAATTGATTTATCTGCAAGGGTATAGATGCCTACGCCAATCTGATTTTCATATAAACTAGTTACAAAAACGCTAAAGAAAATTAAACAAATATAAAAGCACGTCTTTGACTTTTCCATGTTATCTAGTACAGTTTGCCGGGTAAATACGCGAATTAGATTAAACAGTCTACGAGTACGTGCAGTTCGAGAAGGAAGTAATAAAAGCCCTCCAACAAATACAGCTAACAATGCAATCCACACTTCTAGGTTGAAACCTTTTGTCCATATGAGTACCCTTGTGGAAGTAATATCTTGGAAAAACTTATCCCTACAATACACAGGCCTTTTTGTGTATACATAAGCAAAAACATGTCTTGCCAATTGCATTTTTTGGTAGACAGTATCCGCAATGTACCCGGATTCGAAAGACTGCTTCATGTAATAATTTCCATTGTTTCTGTTTTCGTCATAGAAAGTTTGTTCTACTAGTGCGTCGTGCTTGTCCAAAATTTCAAACGAGATATTATGCAGATCAGAGAGAGTAATCGTGATCATGAGGCTGGAATCACAATATAATGAATACCCATTTCTTCCAATGTATCTACAAGCAAAATCTGTATATTTTTCAAAATAACCGTCCACTGAAATGTACACCAGGGCTGGAATTTTTATGCCATTCATACTCCAATAAAATTCCTTGTGAAAATTGAATGGTGAAAAGTCTTTGAAAAGTTTTTCGATTAAAGCCCTTTTGTTAAATTTTGTGCTGATAGAAGAAATAAGCTCCACTGTTGGATGATCGATATTGTGGGGAGGTAGCTCTACTAAAATTTTTGTCATAGGATAAACCCTTAATTGGTTGTAAAGGTCTGGAGGGAGGCGCTTAGGTTTTTCAGAATATTTTCTTATCACAATCATTGCGTTGTAAGGGGAAAAATATGTCAACTTATGATACCACAAAGCCTCTCTTATAAAGTACAAGTCCCATTGCATTAAAAATATATTGAATTGTTGCAAAAATCGTCCCGGTGAGGAATTTACAGATGTTTTTGGTAAATCTGAAAAAGTCATTTTTACAGCGGTTTCCTTGCTTGTAAATATAAAACAAGGATCAATACCGTATAAGATTGCAAAGTACTTTTCAGGCCGGGTTGCGAATATTGGTTGGAAATATTTACTGAGAATTTGGACTTCGTCACATTGCATTACACTGAATGCATGGCTGGAAGTTAAAATCCCACAAATTAAAATAAATTAGCCAAGCATTGGAACTTCATGAAACAATCGTATCCCCATTTTTAGTAAATTCTTTCAACTGCTCTCGACAACTTTATGCAGATTTATAATCTATTAAACACAACCCTTTCTGTTTAAGGATTCAAGCTTAAGTACAAAAAATATTATTTGTGTCAGTTAGATGGCTGAACTATTTAATCAAGCTAGTTGTGGTCAGTATCACGAAATACACACTACCCACTTACAAATTTTGCACAAGTTTATTTTTATTGTGTGTCCAATAAAAACATAAAAATAGCACAGCTCCAACCTTGTGGCGTTTTATGCAAACGCAAATGTATGTACTCGAAACTCAAGTTATTTTGACACCAACCGTTTATGTAGTTTTTAAAACTGCATGAGTAATGATTGGTTAAGAAAAGCACTGACAATGTGTTATCCTCAAATGTTCACCAAGCCTGAATATCCATTAATACGATTTAAAAAAGTGTTGACTTTGGATTAGAGACGTTGGTTAGTGTGTTAAGTTATGGATTAACTTAAAATTATCAATTTGCTGGTATATGTTGCAGATAGAAAGTACAAATGGGATTAGTATGAAAAATCTTTCTTCAAATATCGAACCTCATCAAGCAATCTCGAATACACAACTGATAACGGACTGAAATTAACTGAGACGTCACTCGAGAAATAATGTTCACAAATGTGAGAAATGTGCGTTTGTTTTAAGAATCAACTCTATTAAAATTGTATCCCACTTCGCACAAAAGCCGCACAACTTACTTAAAAGAAGGCAGTTAACTAAAAAGAAAGCAAGAGAAGCCAATTTATTCGAGAAGAAACAATCAAGCAGAGAGAAAGAAAATTACTTGAGAAAAATCAATTTACTAAAGAAAAACCAATTTACTGGAGACAACGAAATAAACTGGGAAAAAGCAATTAACTGAAAAAACCTATTGAATTGAGAAAAAACAGTTGAATTTGGAGAAAGTAATTAACTGGAGGGAAAGCAATTAACCGGAGAGAAAGCAATTAACTGGAGAGAAAGCAAGAGAAAGCAATTAACTGGAGAGAAAGCAAGAGAAAGCAATTAACTGGAGAGAAAGCAATTAACCGGAGAGAAAGCAATTAACTGGAGAGAAAGCAATTAACCGGAGAGAAAGCAATTAACCGGAGAGAAAGCAATTAACCGGAGAGAAAGCAATTAACTGGAGAGAAAGCAATTAACCGGAGAGAAAGCAATTACCTGGAGAGAAAGCAATTAACTGGAGAGAAAGCAATTAACTGGAGAGAAAGCAATTTACTGGAGAGAAAGCAATTTACTGGAGAGAAAGCAATTTACTGGAGAGGAAGCAATTAAATGAGAAAAGAGCAACTAAATTCGAAAACACCATTCAACTGGAGAAAAGCAATTAACTAGAGAATAAAAAAGAAATACCCTCCCAAAAATTTTATATGCCCGGGTATGGAGAATTTCAATTTTTTTAGCATCCTTCACGCCGCCGCCAGCCTCAGAGCCCTGAATCCTTGGCTTTTGCTCAAGCCCGTTTGGGCTTTGCACCCTTTGGGTAAAAAAGTAAATCAATATGTTCAACACGCTTGTAACAAGATTAAAACTTTAACAGATAAGGTGAAGCTGGAGAGAGTTGTTAAAGAAGATTCAGATGATGAAGGAGGTTTCCAAAGAAATGAGGGGAATAACCTTATTAAACATTTGTTATCAAAGGAGGTCAATATGGAAGGGATTTGCAAAGAAGCTATTATTATGATATCAGCAGTAAGACCTTTTTCGAAACATTTCCTTCCCGACATTTATCACATTTAATGCATTACATATAATTTACCAGGGATACGATACCTCAGCTCAATCCATCCACTTAACTTTGTTCATGTCAGCTTTAAACCCTGAAATCCAAAAAATTGAAAACAAGAAATTTATACTGTTTTAGATAACTCTGAACTTTATCCGGGAGGAAGTATCCCTTATGATGCTATTCAAGAAATTAAATATTTGGAACGATGTATCATGGAATAGTTGAAATTAAAACTGATGCTCAAAAGTGTTATCCACTGTCTTCTAGTGATGTTTGTGGGGAAAAGTGCAAAGTTGAATGTCTCTGTCTGTTGGCCTAGGAAGCACTTGCTCTAATCACACGTCTTTGTGAGGTATTTTTTATTCCTTCCGCTTCCCATAAAAGATGTAATGAAAAGGGGCACTAGTCGGGGCCATGTGAAGAAAAAGGGCTATGGGGTCACATTGGAAATGTGACATGTGCAGGTAAACCCGGATCTGGATTAAGTTAGTGTCTTCATGGATTCCTTGATTGAGTGGTATGGGGTCCGCGGCTTTCCCTTATAAGCTGGTATGTAAGAATCATGTCACGAACACCTCAAGTTTACCTTTTCAAAATTTAAGAAAGAATTAGATTCTCAAGAGCCAAAAAGCAAAAATTGCTTCGAAAATTAAGAGAGAATACAAATTTACATGAACCCATAAAGATTTAAAAATTTTGAATGGAATGAAACATAGTTAGAATGATAAATGCAATATTGTAAATCGCAAGGATGCCATCCAGCAAAATAATTTTGATTGACAAATTTTATAAGTTTGAGTGACCAACCCAAATTAAATGAAAGATCCCTGTTCAGAAATTTTTATTGGGTTCCGATATCGCAATTCACAATCCTCTAGTCTCAGAACACAAGCTGATACGGTTTCAATGATTATACCGCAGGCTCAAGCAGGATTGAGGGAATCTATGCTGCATATTTTATGGGAATGTTTTGAAACTCTAAGAGAAAGACGGGATGGGAAAATTAGTGGAACCGGTTTGTGTATAATGTTACCGATTTGCTTTCTCAAAATGCATAAGCCACTTGAGGGAAAAGGGGTTTTCAAAGAAGAATAGCCATTTCTCTTTTTTAGAAGGTGACTACGCACATATTTTGTATAAACTCGCATATATTTTGGCATCTTTCGTATTACATGCATGCACGTATTTGACGATTTTTCGAAGTATACGAATCCATCCCATACATTACCTTAATCAAATCGGCAACATGCTTTAATGGAATTGGTAGCAAATACAACGATGTGATTATGGAAATGGGATCAATTTTTGAGGAAAACATGGGAAATTTCTTGTGCATCTTTCATTGTATTGATCCAGTACCAGTGATTTATTTTTATGTGATTTCATTTCTTGGTTTCATTAAGTAGCTCTTTATCGATGTCATAAGATAGCTCAATCGACTTTTCAAATAGACTTTTATTGATTTCATGAAATAGTCTTTCATGGATTTCATGAAATAGTCTTTCATGGATTTCATGAAATAGTCTTTCATGGATTTCTTAGAAAAGTCCTTCAACAAATTCATAGCATTCGCTTCACAATAGCCTTTTCTCAATTTTCAGATCTAGCCCTTCAAAATATTTAAGTTAGTATGGACCTTTGCAAATGTTTCATATGAAAAAATCTTAACAACACTTATTAACGGGAAAAAACTGTTTTTCTTACAAGGAAAATTTATTAGGTGCAACAAGGCCACTGAGAAGCAGTGAAAGCTACATAACTAAAAGAAGTGTAAATTTTACCAGTGTTAATATATCCTTTACCTTAACTCTTGCTTCACCTATCAACGATTCCTTGTTAGCGAATTCATAGGCTCACTTGGAAGCAATCAATAACTAATTTCGTGGTAATGATTTTTTTGTCAGATTCCAATTAATTCAAGCCCACTTCAATCAGCTTGCAACCCGTTTTTTTCCTGGGTTTTCCGGAAATCCAATATTCACCAATTCACATACATACCGCAATTACAGGCTTTGCTTGTAGCTGATAAAGAGAATATTCAGACTGTGTTTGAATTTGCTCTGAGAAACACCTGAACTGAAAATTTAAGAAGTTGAACCGTATTTGTTCGTACTAGAATTACAATCTTCAGCAGCATAAAACTCACTTAAAACTGTCGGCCTGCTACTCATCGTCAGTTGATTTCAATTATTCGGAATAATCCAGACATCGTTTTTAAAACCATGAGGAACTTTGCAAAAAAATTGTAGTCTAAAATCGTGCTTTCAGAAAAACTCAAACAAACAATATCTACAATTTCGTTTGAGTCTTGATCTGTATAATTTAACTGTCCAAGAGGTTTTATAAATTGAAAAGTTGAAGTGTAAAAACTTTTTATTGTTTGGAACAGGTCCAACAACGTCGTATCATAATTTGCCGAAATCCCGGGGATTTTTATCGATTCTAATGATGGACGATGGACGACTATAAACGACTCTGAACGAGGCGCTTGTTAATTCCAAAACACAACCCGAGTGAATAGATTGAAAATTGTAGGATGAGTTCGAGTACGTAATCAATTATTCATGGACTTTTTAGGCATATTCAATGTTTAATTTATTTGCTTAATTACTTTCAAATGTATTGTTTCTTGAAGACAATCCAATGAATGTTTGGTCAAAAAATATCACAACAGAGGAGCGAGTCTTGTTAGAAAAAGTTTACAAAGCAGCGTGAAGAGTTTCCATCTCGATTTTTTTCTTATAACTGACAAAATGATTGTTTGGTAGGACTCCTGCTAAAATCTTATTTATTCATTGACAGATTATCCCTGAAATGGGATATGTAAGTTCAAAAAAGTGAAAAGTTGATCTATCATCGTAACGAAAAACAATTGACAATTTAAAAATATATTTGGTTCATTGTCGGTGTATGTAGAACCTAAACAACTTTTCAAATCAAAATCAAACATCCTTCGAGAAACGAAAGCCTGTCTTGAAATTCAAAATGATGTTACTCAAAATAAATGTATCATTTGTGATGCTCATTGCTCAAATCAAAAGCACAACATGTTTCGAAGGTATTTACAACAAGTACAACGACGTAATTATGGAAATTGGATCGGTTGTTGAGGAAAACCCTGGAAATTTCTTGTTCATCTTTCATTGCATTGATCCGGCAACAGTGATTCATTCTGGCAATGCCAAGACGCGCTACCTTCATTTCAGCTTGAGTTATTCGAAGATTGTAAACAAATCAATTAATGAAGCCTCCCGATACACACAACCAACTATCGTCATCGTTACAGAAATTAGCAAACATCTTAGGAGAATGATTAAAATATTTGGCCAATTGGCCAATTGGCATTGATTCCAACAACGACATTTCTCTTGTTCAATCAATGTCCCACAGGCAAGATACACACAAATATCCAATTTATCCAAGTGTGGCCAGCCCTCAAACTTTACCTTTTTCCGAAGAACCATACAAACGCACATACTCTTGCATGTTTAGTAGGTTCTAGATATTTTAAATTTCAAAAGGCATCATTCATTGATTGGGTCTTAAGTGGACTTCTCAGAAATCCACTCAAGCTGCACAAAACTTATTTCTGGAGTGGAAATGCGAAAAATGTCGCCGCGTTGATAGTTGAGAGATATGACAAGTTTTTTACAAAATATGACAAGAATCGTGAGGCATGCTCTAAAATGGTTATGAATGCAAAATATAAGGATTCAATTTACTGCCAGTACTTTATCACGTCTCTAATTTATTTAGGACAAGTTCACAACTTATCTATGAACATATTTAACGAGGAAAATTCATCCGAGGAAACATAATTTTATAATTATTTTACAGACCGCATCCACAGGATACGTGAATATGATTTTCAACAAATTGCATATGAATCTTTGGACGCAGAACTAGTAAGATTTACTTGTGTATATCCTTTGTATTTTGTAAATGTGCTAAAAACGGAAAGCAATTTGGACATTTCAGTCTGGATTGCGCCATTTAGCTTGTCCGTTTGGATATTGATAATTATTTCAGCTGCACTCTTTTATCTTCTTATTTTGCGGCACTTTGAGTCCTGGGTAATAATTTTGGAAAATTGGCCACTAAGGTATTGTTTGATATATATTAGTGTCCTGTTCTTGCACAATTTTTGGGGAAATGAAATCACTAGTCTTATCGTCGCCCCACCGTCCAAAAAGCCTTTTTCTAGTGTAAAGGACATGCTGGACGGAGGCTACAAATTTGTGTGGAGCTCAAATATATTTGAGATGCATTTTTTGATCATTTTAAGAGACTCGGGTTGTTAGATAGATTAAATACGAGTTATGAATTAATGGGCCAAAATTCTCTAAATTATGATACGGCAAAATATTTGTCCCCGATAAATAAAAAATATGCAAATCTTTGTGAAGACGACAAAATACATATCCGGCCGGAAAGATATCAGGAGAGTATTACGTCTATGACTGGACTCTTGAATGTGAAGTGTCACGTTTTAAAAGAGAAATTTAGAGTGTTTACATATCTGTGACCCATTCTCACAGTTAACCGGTACTGGTTATTTACCAGACATGGCTTATCCCACGGTATATAAGGTAATATCCCAGTGGAATGGTAAATATATGGTAAATATGAGAAAAAACGGGTTATAATGGTGTTTATGGGAAATATGTGGTATATTATACAATACATACGCGGTATGCACCCCAAATGTATTATTACCATTATGCCATAGAGTATCTTATCTGATCTGAATTCCGAATCCCTGCTCTATGAAAGAAATTTTTTAATGCACATTACACATCCCTAAATTCCTTAACCAAACGTAAGTTGGACAACAAGTTTTGTGAGAATTAACAAATCAATATCGGGTCTAGGCCCTTTGCCCTTAAGCCCACTTGCCCTTACATGCCCTTTTGCCCTTATGCCAATTAGCCCTTATGCCCATAAGCCC
>JAHZNA010003835.1:0-13119 GCA_027743935.1 Sinodicranocentrus sp. ZH6 | reverse complement strand
CAACGCTCCTGATGACAACGGGTTGTCATCGTCAGTCGTCAGATCAAGCGAGGTCCAGGACAGACACACACACACACACACAGACTCATGCAGTAATTAATGTATATATAATAGATCTTGATATACGAATACTTGCTTGCGTAAACCATGAATACACATTGCAAATAGGCTTTCAGTAGCGCGGATGTTCAAAACTCTTTTTTAAACATTCAGGAAAAATGCGAAGGATGTCAAGTGCAGCCGTGCTTTTGTAAGGGGGATAAGGGATATCCTGGTGAATTTGGAATTACAGGGCTCCAAGGCTCAGAAGGCTATCCGGGAGACTTAGGTGCAAAGTTAAACAGAGGAATTAGTTTATACGGCTAAATTAAATTAAGGTTTTCATAACTTTTATTTTTTTTCGATATAAAATAGGTCCCGAGGGTCCACCTGGTTCTCAAGGAGAAAAAGGGGACAGGGGTTATACTGGTGCTCACGGAGAAAAGGGTTACAGAGGAGATGGAGGCGTTCCAGGATTTCAAGGAATTGCGGGTCGACCAGGTTTGTGAATTCACTTCCTTCCATATGCTTGGATCATCATATATTCATATTTGCAATTTTCGTCTGTCTGTACTCGTCATTGGAGCGACACGCTTAGAGTTTGAGTTTAGAACGCCGTAATTTGTAAAAAATACATACATTTTAACCTTATCATGTCCCCCTGAAGTTTCGAACCTCTAAACCTGTTGGGGATTGATTTGGGGTAAAATCGGACACACCCTTTAGACTTCACAGAGGTTCTTGAACACATATTGAAGAAAGCACAAAAGGGGAGCATACACTGCAAACTGCATGTATAGTTGCATACCATGTCATTACTTCAAACTAAAACTTAAAACTTGCATATCAAGATCAACACGACCTATTTTATCGTGCTACACAAGCGCCTAATTGATTGGTTGTTGATAAAAACGATTTTTTTTTGTTTCAATCTTTAAATTTGAACTACGAGAAAAGCACAACTTGTTGCACAAAACCGCCGGTCTGATTTTGATTTAAAAAATCTATTTACGCATGGCTTAGAGTAGATCCCTTAGCATTGTTATTGAGTTAAATACTAAAATTAACGGTTGAAGTTAGCATTTAGCAAAACAATTAAGAATTCTCACACTTAACGTTCACACGCACAGCATGCTTGCATATTATGAGAAGTCAAGAAGCAAAATGTAGTGTGACTTAAAATAGTCGTTGCAATAAAAAAAACAACATGCATTTTCAAACAGTTTAATTTACCTCAACTAATTTACTTTTAAAGGACTGCCTGGCTCAGATGGTACATCCGGCGAGGACGGTCCTCCTGGGTGCAACGGTAAGTTTGAAGTTTTAAACAAATTTAAATTGTCTCTACAGACCAAGTATCCAGTGACAGTGCCAATGAGTTAATGTTTCATTGTTTTTTTACAATAAATGTAGGGACGGATGGTCGACCTGGCTCTGGAGGTTTCTCTGGGGTTCCTGGATCAAGAGGTTTAGGTGGACCACCAGGAAGTCATGGTGTTCAAGGAGATGCAGGCGATGGTGGTATTAATTCCGCTGGTTACAAGGGAGAAAGGGGAATTCCTGGTGGATCAGGTCCACTTGGATTCCCAGGATATCCTGGAATTCCTGGTCAAGGGGGTCCAAGAGGAGATGGCGGTGATCCAGTGAGGGAGAATAATAATTACATGAAGTGGTCATATTTATGCTCATGGAAAGTTATGAATAATTAACAACAATTTTACATTTTTTTATTGTAATAAAAGGGAATCGCTGGCTTACCTGGAGTTCCTGGAAGGAAGGGCCCAGCCGGAGATCAGAAATACAGCCCTCCAGGTAAACTATAAAATACATAGTCAATATCTTATTTTTATTTGTTCGATTAGCCTGCGACTATATAGCTTTCTAGCACTAATATTTAACGTTTAATTTTGGATACTACTAAATCAGGGGCAAAGGGAGACCAAGGAGAGCTGGGAGATGCTGGTCCACCTGGCCCCGGGGGTCAAACACTCCCACCAGAAATCATATCACTGAAAGGTCCTAAAGGAGAAATTGGTGTAAAGGGAGAAAAGGGTACATTAGGTTCGAGAGGACCATTGGGATCTGCTGGGTTATCAGGAGCTCCTGGTCATCCAGGTGATAAAGCTCCTCCTGGAGACATTGGAGACGATGGCCCTCGAGGTAAGCAAGGTAGACCTGGACCTGAAGGTTCTGCTGGTCCTAAAGGTTCGAAAGGTGCTCCGGGATACGAGGGCAGTCCAGGTTTTGATGGAGACAAGGTAAGTGTATCCACTTAAGTTTCCAGAAGATGCACATAATACATACTCATTATAAATTTTACGTGCCGTAGAGCGACGTAGGAGATCCTGGAAGACGAGGTCAAACTGGAGATCAAGGTGTTGTCGGACCTCGTGGTGTATTTAGAGATGGTGATGGAATTGGGTCGCTTGGTGTTCCCGGATTTCAAGTTAGTTTGTAATTCCCTAAATTAAGGTTGCAGCCTTTATGCTTTGATCGTGTTTGTCTTGCGTGTGCTGGTGTCCGTCTGTATACTCCCGTCTGAAAAGCAGCGTTTAAAAAAAATGCCAGCTGAATTAATTAAAACGAAATGTTGATTCTTAGTAAATTTCATATGTAGACTACTATAATGAAGACTTTTTTGTCGGAAACAGCGTGACCAAAATCAACTATGATTTGGGGACAAACAGAAAACTCAAATGCGTTATATAGACATGAATACATATATATTATGTACATGAATTAGACTTGATAAATTTGGTTTTAGGGCCCACCCGGGTTTCCTGGACCTAAAGGAGAAAAAGGAATTCTCGGATTAAACGGTGCTATGGGAAATCGAGGTCCTGCTGGACCGCCGGGCCCTGAAGGGCTCTACGGTCAACCCGGTCAACCTGGGTATTCCGTGAAGGGGGAACCTGGGGATAGAGGTGGGTGTAAATTACATTATGTTGACCTTTTATTATATATGTTAGATAAACTTGTTTTAGGGGAGATCCATGGACTAAAAATAGGACTAAAAATGTAATGATAAACTTTGGAAAATTTACAGGCTTGGCAGGTTTACGTGGAACTCCAGGTTATCCAGGAAATGATGGACCACCAGGCGCACCTGGGGCGAAGGTATGACTAATAATGTTTTTTGGGTGTTGAGTCATTTAAGAGGATCTGACATCGCGTAACGGAATTTCTTCAGTTTGTTTTTAAAAATGACAAATATAAGGGTCATTTGGCGTCACTAACATTTCAGAAAATAGCACCAAAACAGTTTCTAAAAACTCAGTTTAAAATATTGGTTTTAAAGTAATCAAAAACTATGTGAGCTAATATTAATTTCGCTTATCATACAGGGAATGCCTGGGTTAACCATTTTAGGACCGCCCGGAGCTGATGGACTAGGTAAAAACTGGTTTAAAAAATATGTGTGCATAAAAGTTTGTTTAAGAAAGTTGTGCCCACTGATTTTGAATCGTTTTGAATAGCTGGTCGTGATGCTCTTTCTGGGCTACCCGGTGAAAGAGGTGACGTAGGAGATGAAGGTCTAAAAGGCTATCCGGGTACTGCAGCAGCAGCTAGACAAGGACCACCTGGTCCGCAAGGTTTGCCAGGAACGGATGGAGATCCGGTAATTTATTTAAATTGAAAAGAATAAGTTGCAATTACACCCGCGTATAAATTACAATGCATAATAGCTTTTACTCGTTGTATTTTCAGGGGTTGCCAGGAATGGATGGCTTTTCAGGTTTTAAAATTTCTAAGATAAAATCTAGATATATAACGCATTTCAATCTATGATTCTATAACATTCATATATTTTTCTTTTAAAGGACTTGACGGTCTAAAGGGATTTAGAGGGGATGATTGTGGTCCATGCTTTGATGGTTTTCCTGGAATACCTGGAGAAAAAGGTGAGGCATCATTTCCTGGAAGGCCTGGAATAGCAGGAGGTCGCGGTCTACCTGGAGGAAGAGGACTGATTGGTACGTGGTAGATTGCTATAACATACCTAATATATTTACCATGCGGATTTACTTAATACACATTTCATTTCTTACTTATATATTTGTAGGTTCAAGGGGGAAAGGTGGCCAACCTGGATTCCCTGGAATGCCCGGAAGACCAGGCATGATTTTATAGTTTTTATTTATTTTGGTTTAATTTGAACACTAATTAGAATAAATTTTAATTTGGTGTTGAATAGGATCATTTGGACTCGCTGGGGCACATGGACCTAAAGGATTTCCTGGCGAAGTACTTATGCCAGACGATTTAGTTGATGGGCTGCCTGGTTTCAAAGGAGATATCGGCTTTCCTGGTTTAGACGGTCCACGGGGTCAACCTGGTAATATATTGCAATAATAATAACAACTTGTGCGTTTTTAGATATTTATGACTTACCCTTGGCTTGTGTCTTTCGATGAAATCAAATAGGTCCACCTGGTAAACCCGGAGATCCCGGTTTAATGGGAAATCTGGGTGAAAAGGGTGCAACAGGTGAATTTGGGAACCCTGGATTCGATGCACCTCCCGGATTACCAGGGTTCAACGGACAAAAAGGAGAACCAGCAGACTTCTTATACAATCGGGAAGATTTTAGGGGCCCTCTAGGTTCCGATGGACGAAGGTAAAAATTATGGGTTATGACGCACTCAAAACATGTAATGGTACTGATGAAAGATGATGATTTTAAATGAAACCAATACATTAGGGGTCCTCCGGGTCAATTAGGAGATATCGGCCCACAAGGAGATCCAGGTGACAGCGCCGGCAACCTTGCATCTGGAGACCCAGGCTGGCCTGGACCTCCAGGGTTGCGAGGTCCCATAGGAGATGCTGGTCCACGGGGAACGCCAGGTTACGACGGAACTTCCGGGCAGAAGGTGCGTTAACTTCGTGCTTTACATTTAGTAGTTATGTTGGGTTCATTCTAATCTGATCATCTTGTGTTATGGTATTAACATTTTAAAGGGTCAACAAGGAGATTACATCCCGGGAATTCAGGGCGAACCTGGTTTCAAAGGCTATCGAGGCATTCAAGGAGAAATGGGACCAAGAGGTCCGAAGGGAAATCGCGGACTCGATGGAACTGATGGAATCCCGGTAATTATTAATCCCAGGATTTTTTTAAAATGACAGGAAAAAACGTAATGTATTTCGAATTTTATTTGTAGGGACGACCTGGTACTAGAGGAGAAGCCGGCCAAATAGGCTTAGGTATTCTTCCGGGTGAGGTACGTATTATATCTGTATATATATATAATATTATTTGTATGATATACCTAGGCATTCAGAAGCATATATTTTTGTCATCATCAAAATATTTAATTTCCAGGTCGGTTATACCGGTCCGCCTGGTCCTAAAGGAGATCAAGGTGATATATAATTAACCATTCATCGTTTTTATTCCATTCTAAAGGTTAATTCACGGATTTGTGCTATGAAATATTTTATTTTATTTTATGTAGGCTTGGAAGGTCCTGCAGGCGTAGATGGGCTCGTTGGAACAAATGGTGAACTTGGCTTTAGAGGTATGTGTTTGTATGAATTTTTCAATTTCAATTTTGTCCGCATTCTTTCTATTCCTTTTCACCAGAATTTCAAATCCAAACCGTTGTCGAGATAGTTCATTTTTCTATTGATTTCAAACGTTGTTTTGTTTTGTTTTAAGGTCCTAAGGGAGCTCCTGGTGATGCTGGCTATCCTGGATTGCCTGTGAGTATTTGATGCATTAAACTAAAACTCGTTACTTGACCTGAAAGTGAAAACCAGCCCATGAAAGTATAAGTATTCTAATAGCTAAAGTTATGTATTGTAATGTAGGGTGACAGAGGTGACGTGGTTCCTGGTGTCGCAGGTTTACGAGGTTTTTCTGGTGCGCCTGGCTTACCAGGTCTCGCAGGTATTTACGGACCCCCAGGACCTCCAGGATTTTCAGGAAATCCTGGTCAAGACGGATTCGCTGGTCCTCGAGGAGACAGAGGTAGAAATGGATTAAGAGGTCCTGACGGAGACACAGGCCCGGAGGGCTCTTCAGGAAGACCTGGCCGTCATGGGGTTCCAGGACCATTCGGTGAAAAGGGCGAGCCTGGTGAATACGGTGTTGCAGGTATGTCTTCATTTTATATCCAGGATGTTTTTTAAGCCATATCAACAAACACGATATTATCTATATGTTTCGGTAATTTCAGGTCGACCTGGAGGTAAAGGAATGCAAGGTTTCCCTGGATTTTATGGAAGGAAAGGAGAGCAAGGCGAATTGGGTTTACCTGGAGCGGATGGTATTCAAGGACCGCCTGGTTTATTCGTAAGAAATAACTTGAAATAAATATGTCAAATACCTTTTAACACCAACCTGGTAAACTTGACTTGAATTTTTTTATTGGGTTGCGGTTGGATATTTAGGGAGGTTCTGGAGATCAAGGATACCCTGGATTCCCTGGTCAACCTGGAGAGGATGCTTTCTTCGGTAGCCGAGGAGATCCTGGAGAGCCTGGTAATTCTGGAGAGCGAGGCTATGAAGGTCGGAGGGGATTTAATGGATTGAAAGGAGAAAGAGGTGATCAAGGTCCATCCATTCCTGGGGTACCAGGTGAGCACGGCCAAATTGGTGATGCTGGGTACTCTGGAGTTCCTGGCCCTCCTGGAATGAGAGGGTCTGATGGAGAACCTGGAAAGCCTGGTTCTGGTGGAGCACAAGGAGATCCTGGTAAGTAACTCCTGCAGAATACATCAAAACGCGAGAAAAGTAGTATGTAATTATATGAAAATCATTTGCATTTCAAAGGATTCACTGGACGAAATGGAGCTGCTGCTTTGCCTGGCAGACAAGGAGCTAAAGGTTTGTTAGGATTTCATGGTGCACCTGGTAATTTAGGACCAAGGGGTCAGTTTGGAATGGATGGAGATCCGGGTCTGTTTGGAAGACCGGGTATGTTGAATTGAAATCAGAAAAAAACAAGGGTCCGAAGTGGACGTATATTTTACTTCAAGAAAATGCTTTAGGACTTGAAAAAATATTCAAGCATATATCCACACGTTCACGATAGGTATTCCTGGGGACAGGGGACGACCTGGTCTTAGTGGGGATAGAGGATTTGCAGGTATTCCTGGAGAACCTGGTGATCCTGGCTATATGCAATCAGGCTTGGTAGGAGACCATGGTTTATCTGGCATGATGGGATCTGCAGGAGACTCAGGAATTCCGGGCGTCTCTGGACGTAAAGGTCAAAGAGGTGACCCAGGTTATGATGGTTTACCAGGAAGTCCAGGAAGATTTGGGCAGCAAGGACGGCCTGGTGATCAAGGTCCACCTGGCATGGCAGGTAAATGATCAAAGAATTGATCCTTGCGCAATCTTACATAAGAATGTTGTGGTTGTGAGTGCGTAGTAAAACTTTGGTTATATTACAGGAGCAGCCAGTCTTGTGCGTGGAGAGCTGGGATTTCCTGGTAGACCGGGGAAATTCGGAAGACCTGGTTTTCCAGGACAAAAGGGCAAGCCTGGAGAATACGGGCCTGATGGATCGCCTGGTATTTCTGGACAACCTGGGACATCGTTGAGAGGAAGTATGTTATAGTTATAGTAGCAGGAGGAAAACACAAAAACATGCATAAAAGTATTTGTTGGATACATAAAATAAAACATTACTACCGAATTTCCATTAGTGAAGGGAATGGTTGGAGATCTTGGGCTTCAGGGTTTGAATGGAGGTCCAGGCAAGGAAGGTCCTCCCGGCGCTTCTGGCCGACCTGGATTCAATGGGAGGAAAGGAAGTGCGGGCGACATAGGATTACCTGGAACTTCGTATGCCTGAAAAAAGACTTTTACACGACATTCCATGTTGTAATCCGGTATACCAATGATTGAATATTTTGATTTATTCGATAGAGCTCCTGGTTTCGCCGGAGAGCCTGGCTATCCTGGAAATCCAGGATTTCCAGGTCTCAAAGGATATCCAGGAGATGCGGGAGTTAATGGAGGTACGGGTTTTCTTGGTCAAAAAGGTATTCTTGGGGAGAGAGGTTTTCCAGGTAGGAATGGCGTTACTGGACTAGCGGGAGAAAAAGTAAGCACTCTAAAAGTGTAATATATGCATGCATTTGTTTGCCGAAAGACAGGGTATTTTCCGGGCACGATTTTTTAACCGTTACATCAATAACATATAGCTTTTACAGCAAAAAGGAATAGCCTAAATTATTTTCCCTCCTTGTTTAAAAGGGTGACCGAGGTGAACCTGGCACACCCGGAATAAGCACATCATTTGAGAAGGGCCCACCAGGTCCACCTGGACTGAATGGAATTAAAGGTTTGACAAGTTCTGTAGTAAGTTGTAGTAGTGTGTTGCATTCTTTTCTGATCATGTCGTTGAAATTTTGTTAGGAACTCCTGGAAATCCAGGATTGGTAGGGGAATCTGGAATTCCAGGTTCGCCAGGTATGCTAGGCTCGGATGGTTATCAGGGAAGACCAGGTTTGTCTGGACTAGCTGGTTCGAAAGGATCTAGAGGTGATTATGGCACACCTGGTCGCCAGGGATCCCCCGGACGTCCAGGTACGGCTGGAATTAGAGGAGACCCGGCGCCTCCAGGACCTCCTCCAAAGTCCCGAGGGTACTTTTTTACGAGACATTCGCAGTCGGCTGCAGATCCTGAGTGTCCTCAAGGTAGCAGTTTGTTGTGGGCTGGATATTCCTTGCTCCATTTAACTGGAGATGGCAAAGCTCGTTCAGTATTTCACGTAGTATTGCATTGCTTTTCGTAGGAATGAATATGGTGTCAAGTCCATGCGTCTTTTGTTTCTAGCACACGGATGCAGGTGCAGAAGGTGGTGGCCAACCGTTGGCATCACCAGGTTCTTGTCTAGAATTCTTTAAGCCGTTACCATTTATTGAATGCGTGGGACAAGGTCGATGCAACTTATTTACAACCGCCTTTGCTTATTGGTTGGCAACAGTACCTGAGCAAAAGCAGTTTATGAAACCAGAACAAGCTACTCTGAAAGCTGGTAATCATGAATCTCGAGTTAGTAGATGCTCCGTGTGCGCAAGAAGACGGCCCGACGTCCGATTAAATGATCCAGCAAGGCCGGATTATGATCTACCAGGTGTAAATGAAGTTGTCTGGGGATAAACTAACAATGTACTTAAATAATTTTTCAAACGATCGTACTTTTTAGAGGGTGAAATCCATATCATGCAATTGAAATCCATATGAAAGCTTTAGCTGTACACACCTTGCTTTAGTCAGTGTAAGTGTAAGATACATAATTCTCTACATAATTGCTTGATTTGAAATGACGAATGTGAAGATGCTAAAGTGCCAAATTATAATCATCTCACTGTCAGTAACTATTGCACTTTTTTTTAAATAGTCAATAATATCACTGCCACACTTCGAAATACAATATACTTTTAGCATACATTTTCTATAATAATGTGAATAACTAATAAACGGAAGTTTGTACATTTTTAACGGTATTTACTGCGAGCACGAATCCGATATTAATTTTCATCAATGGCTTAAACACAGGAAAATATTTCATAGAAGATACAGATAAATAAAATTAATTCTGAAAATATGCGTGTGTGCGTGGGCAATCTGTTTACTTTGAAAAAGGGGGAAAACTGTTCTCAAAACCTAAGAAGGGTAAGTGAGGACTCCTCCTGCGATGAGAAAAGTATAGCGTGTAACGTGTGTTGAGAGTGCAGCTATTTACACTCAAGAAGATATACATTTGGATGATTGAAAAATATTTCTCTTTATATAATTACGTAATTATACAACTACTTTTTCACTTCATTGACACTGACTTTAAACTCATTTCTGCTGTGTGTCTAAATGGCTTTTAGCATTAACACAGCAAAATGATATAATACATGTGCAATAACGCCATTCACGATGATGGTTTTTTGTATGTCCCAGCAGGCTCTTGTCCAAGCCAGTATTCTCTATACATCTGGACTACACAACCCACAGTTAATGCCGCCACCACCGCCCCCTACATTAAAAAATTGTCCGCATTTAAAACATTACACCCTTGAAGCACAACCAACAAATGATGCGCTTTAATACCTGCGCCGCAACTCTTGTATGAATCAGGTACACGGACATTTTCTGTTCTCCTCGGTTCCTAAATTTGAAAGCACTGTAGACCAGTGCACCTAATGCACCAACAATCCCTGAAAAATATATACAAAACAGTGATAAGAATGATATGATACAATGATACAAAGAAGTATGAAAGATTTCTATTTACCGGCAGGAACAAAAGGATTTTCCTTGGCTTTGGTAAGAAATTTGCTTCCCTCAGAATCATCATAAGTGGATTTGAATCCCAACTGCTGTAGTAGGAACACGAAAAAATGCATTTAAAAAAATACTGTGGCAAAGGAAAGTTACTCATTTTGCACGGAATCAGCTGATTGATACTGATTTACTCAATGGATTTACTTATTAAAGAATTATTAAATTTTGTAATTTAATTTAAATTTTCCCAAAACCTTATCTGGATTTGACATTTCTGCCTTCTTTCTTGATACGAACAAAAATATTACTTCCTTTCCCCGGAACCGTGGATTAATCAGCTATCGCAGGTGTTCTCCAAACTTTAAAAGGGAAAAAATGTTAACAAAAAAACGGGAAATCAATTAGACAAGTTACGTAATGCTCACAAGTATGTAGAATCACGTTTTTCACATGATCCTCATGTAGTGAGTAGTGAGTGTAGTCATATGTGATTCGATGATGGAAGTGGAATCTAGGTGGAATATGCCATTGCCAAGTCCGACAAGATCAGTTCAGTATTAAAGTATATCATGCATTGTATTCCGTGCAACATAGTAGTATGTACATGTGTTTTTTAGTAGATTCTGTTCGTTCTTATAGGGCTTCAAAGAGAGTGGTAAAAGTGATGGAACTATGGAAGTGACTAGGTACCAACTACCAAGTTAAGTAGATGCACAAAAACTCTTAGATCAAGCGATGGGGCATATGGAACGGATACCGGATTCACAAGAAAATGCACTTTTGTTTGTTACCCTACTGCCCCTAATTTCTAAAGGATGAGGATAAACTAGGGAATGGATCAGATCGACCAGGACTGAGAAAAAAATATGAGAGCAGCGAATGCGTGTGACATCGACATCGCTCGTCAAACACTGATAGACACACTTTCACACTTCAGTTGTCAGTTGTTCGAAAATGTTTTGAGAATTTTAAACAAAATGTATGCCCGATAATGATGGTATAGTCGAAAAAGGTTGGAGTAGTAGAATTAGGGTACGCGTATGAAATGCGAGCGAATGATAAGTAATGCAATGTCCAACAGGAATGAACAAAATGACCTTCATGAAGATTCGTAAGAAGAAGAATTCAAGTTTGATGATAGATAAGTTTAATGTTTCCTTTGAACATTCATAATGTCACCAATCTACATTGTACAGATACCTGCGACATGATCCGTTCAATTTCATAAAAAATGAGCTTGCGTTTTGTATCATTTAAATCGGTTCTTTTAAATTATTCGCATATTTTGGAATACCTTTAACCAACCTGTCGGCAAGGAAGAAAATTTAGCATAATGCATTATCTGTTAGTAAATATAATGACTAAATGACCAGCCCGAACTAGAAAAAACCGCCTAGCCCACTATTCCATGGTGTGATGCGTCGTGGAAGTGGAAAAACAACGTGAAAAATGCATAAACTTGTCTTAAAAGTATCTCACCTTTCTCGAGTTTTTTCTCCTTGCAAGTTTGCACCAAAGATCCACTTGCTTCTGATTTCTTGCTTTTATCCACTGAAAGGATTTAATGCGTTCTTGAATGTCCTTACCGACCCCCCACACGACCGCGTGTTTACGCTGCACAGTTACAATCTACAATGTCAACAAAATCAAAATCAATGCCAAAAGTTTTATAATGAAGGAATATAACTTTCTTTTTGCAAAATATTTCTTGATCTAGCTCTCCTCCGTGTATACGTGATAACACTCACATCGCAAAAATATTTGTATGCATACATGCATTTACTGTGGACAAATAATTAATTATAAGAAATGAATATCACAATAAAACCAATCTCAAGTTTATACTAGATGGGTATTTATTGAAAGTGAGTATACCACAATTTTCATTGTATCGTATGAATTTTTGATTTCGCTCAGAAAATGGTGACATGCAAAACGGCACGTATGCTTTTAAAAAGTAAGTGTGCAATCTAATTGCACAATTTTGCTTGGATGACTCACTCACTCTATCTTATAGAACAGATATTCCGCAATTTTTACGATGTATTGTTACATGAAAGGGTGGGATGTGGGATTCTATTAAATAAATAAATGTAATAACAGCTAAACTTTCGGAGAAAATGCGGACGTTGTACGTGAGATGAGATGTTGCTCGTTGAATAATTTTTTTCAATTTTAAAAATCTTCATCACCTTCAATAAACATTTGACTATATGCTCTTTAACCTAAACCCATTACCCATTGCATCATCACAGCTAACGCCATGCGGTCAAAATTCTCTTTTGTTGTCATTTGTCGATCTGTCATTATTGCACATGAGATTTCCGGTAAATTAATATTCTGAAAGATTAAAATGAAATAGAATTGCAGGAACTGGAGGAATGCATTGAAATACAATCTTGCAAACATGACGTGATGATGTGAATGAAAATTTGATGTGGCCTGTGTGAGATGAGGTGACAGATTTAAGAGGAGAAATGCATGCAAATTTATTGGATGTATTGATTGATGTTCTATTCCAAAGTTCATACTGGCTTCGTACATTTTTACTAGTTTTTAAGCAAAACTATGGTTTATATTTACAGTTTCTTCTAACCCATCCCAATCTCAAGTTGAGAAAGCCGAAAAATGAAAATGCATGAAAGTTCTAAAAACATGCAAAATGTGTCTGTCTTCTATAATGCATGTAGCCAGAGCTTTTGGACTTATCCGGATGAAGGGGGACCTAAAAGATATTTGACTGAAAATTTGTACTCGGGGGTACTTCGATATGAGAAAAAAGAATCCGATGAAAAATTTCCCCCTTTCCACCCCCAAGTGCCCGAAAATCGCCCTGACAGGG
>JAHZNA010003834.1:0-18452 GCA_027743935.1 Sinodicranocentrus sp. ZH6 | reverse complement strand
TTAATCTACTCATAGTAACTAAAAAACACTCTATGCAAAATTTCATGACAATCGGTGCATTTTCGGGTTTGGCCCATTAAAATAGTAAAAGAAAATAGTGCCCTTTTTCACATTTTTTTTTAAAAAATTGCATGACAACATATTTTGACGGGTCCAAAGCTCTCTCTTCTTCTTACCGACTTAATTGTAATCTGATCTTGTTTCTTTACCCCTTATAAAAAACACTCTTGGCACAGTTAAAACTTTTTTATTTTTCTTATATTTTGCATAATAAAGGTTTTTATTGTTTTAGACATGCAATTAATCACACTCCAATCAAACAAGAGCATTTATAATTTATAAGAGTAAATAATAAAAACGAGCTGTGGAAATCAGTAAGATGGGCTATTAAATGGGTAATAAACACAGTTGGTTGAGGGCTTGTCGTCGATTTTGTAAAATGTTGCGAGAGTAGATCAAAGTTAATTGTTCTTTACATGCTCTCCTATTTGCGCTAATTACAATTAATAGGATATCATTTGGGATTTTAGTGGGGCAAATTCAATAACACTTTTGAGTGCACAGTTGTTTAACAAAATTTAACAACTTGATGAAATATTTTGCAAAGGATAACGTCGCTAAATTATATGGCCATTTAATTAATATCTACCATGAGCATAGATGTCACGCGGCTCCTTACTAGAATTTCGTTACATAAAATAAATCGGTACATTTAGCAAAAATATCAACTATAAATCCTAAAACTACGCACATCTTTAGATGATGACGTCTTCTCATTAATTTTTTCACAAAGACCCCCTGCGGCGCTTTTGCTCACGCTCACCTTTAGATAAAACTTGACGTTAATGAATAATCCACCATTTGGTTTTATATTGACAGTTTAGCGATTTGCAAATCAGAGGAGAAAAAGCAAGTGATTTATCCTTTCAGAAGTGAAGTAAACTGTCAGTCATTTTCAAGAATTTATCACATACTAATAATATCCATCAAAGCATAGCTTTTGAGTTGACTGCAGATATCCAAACTCATTTGAGATTTGCGTTGTGGATAAAATAAAACATAATATCTACAAGCTCATAATGATTTTCTTTTACAGTGTGCACTTTTAGGTATATATCTCCAATCACTGATAACTGTCATAAAAGAAGTGAGTTACGCGATGGAACTCATTAAAGCGAAAGGGACGTTTAGTGAATGACGCTATTGATAATTTTGGCAATGAGATGAATCTCCTGAAGGGAATGAAAGGAAGTTATTATGATTCTCAGCTGAATGAATGATGTGCCTTATTGATCATAGGTTTTCGCAGTTCCTCCATTTATTACAAAAAATGATTTAAATGACAAGTGAGCAAGAGGTTTGGAGGATGATTAAAATATATATTTTATACTTTAGCTGTCCTCCTCTTATCCAAGTGATTAGACAGTTGAGGGAAATTGATGGGTTGCGTTTTGTGTCGTTGTCGTCCCGTCTCTCACATTTTGCAAGAGATCCACAGCATCTCCAAGGACATGCTTTGTGGGATATGAATGGAAAGGGAGAAAAATTGATGATGATTAGTGTCACTATACCACCAGCATTGCTACTCCTTCTGCTCCTGTTTTCATGCTTGACAAGTATAAATGAGTTGGGAGTTGTTTTTCTTTTCTTTTTTCATGTCATGTCTGCCTGCGTTTATTTACATTTTGTTGTTGATTTATCCTTACCAAGAGGGGATAAATATGCACATTGGAGAATACTATTTCGATGAAGAAGATAGGAAATGTTACATTATCAAGTTGCACAGCTCATTGGAATGATTACTTACATCTACGTATGGAAAACATACCACTTCTTCCTAAATGCACTTTAATACTTTATTATTCGTTATTCCCATTGTTCTCTTATTTGGTTCACATTCTACAAAAATGGGAACACTTAATAAAATGTTCACATTTCATGCACAAAAATTGAAACTGAAATCTAACTGTGAATATTACAAAGGATTTAGCAGCAATTCGATCTAAATTTTCTGATGTGGAGGATGTCACTCATACCGCAAAATAGCAGCCTGGTAAAGTGATGATTTAGGATGTCAAGAAGCAAACATGCAAAAGGAAATTCACGCCAGTCGTTATGGTCCATCCCGAGCAAAGGCGATTTTCCTCATTCAATTTTCCTGATTACCCCCTGAAGCCTTACAACCCTGAAAAATTAAAGGAAGTGCTTATTACGAATTTAGTGTGTCTAATGTGCGACCTTCTGGAATTCTGGGGGTTCTTGCAATATAACATTGACCTCAGATGCGCCAACCGGAATTTTTCAAAGGATCAAGAAGTCGCTCTTTCTGGGTGTATCAACAAAAGTATGTTTGGACATTCACTATTGGACCAGGCGATAATTCTGCTTAGCTTGTGCACAAGGAGCAACTAGACACGAGGTGATAACCCCTGCCATAAGAATAGGGATTGGATTAAACCATACCATTTTCAAATAAATTTCAAATTTTTTATGTCCCTTTTCAAGATTTAGTCTTTACATTTCCAATTTTCTTCTCACAAGCAAAACTACTCAAAAGCACTAAGTTTCTCAATGACCTGTAAAGAAAGCCAACATAGCCCCATTCCCACCGCTCCCGTAACCCTTCGGGGACGCCAGAGTAAGGAGACCGCACAAGACATAGACATGCCCGTGACAAGTTGTAAGTGGTATTGTAGCAACAAGCAATAATCAGGTTCCGGTTACGTGCTAACCGCTCCCATTAGACAAGTAGAAAGTTGACAGCCCCCAGAGAAAATTGACCCTTTTCCTAATAAAAACTCTTTCCACTTGTTCTCCTCTGGCAAAACGTCGTAAAATCCCGTTGTAACAATTCTCTCTGGCTGTCACATAATCCTCTAAAATAAATACACCTCTCTCACAAAAACAGATTTCTCGGTCCTAACTTCTTAAAACCATCCGTTCCACAAAGTTGGCCAAACTTTTCCGGAAAGTTGAACATAATAATCTTAAAGAAGCTCTTTTACTCAAAGCTAACCCCAACCACCCAAAACCATTTTCATCTCCAGGATTAAATATGACCTTATTCCTTTAGCACACATTTTAGAGCTAATTTTAAAAGGAAAATTATAAAGCCCTCCCGACATCCGATCCTTCTCAAAAATGGGCAACCCTAAACCTGTAATATCCACCTTACCATTAAAAGCAGACCGTCGGCTCCCGATATCACTCACTCACTTCCGAAATATCCCCCACTCTCGAAACAACACTTCTTTCTCAAAATGGCTTGGCTACTTGTGGCAATAATAATTATCATTATTAGCGACTATAAAACCATGGCCGAACCATTTATTTTATCGCACAAATAATTTCTCCTCAAGAGGAATACAAAACGAAAAATATCACACAGCCAAGGTAGCAAAAACAAGGGAGAAAAGAGGAGATCCCGTGTGGAACAATATACTTTTTTTTTAAATACTAAACTTGCTCCGTAAAGCTTAATAAAATTTTATAGCTGCTTATTAGCCACCATCAACTGCTTCCTTTCTCATTAATAATAAATTCACCTCGGGTCTCCTTTCGCAGCTTTGGACTCGATTAAACTCATGTATAAAAAAACCTGATATAAAAGGATATATGTTACACACGACGTATGTGTGTGTATTTTACTACAGGGAAAATTATAATTACCTTTTCTACCTAAAGTCCCACCACCACTAGCACCACCGGTAGCCAAGAGAAAAAAAAATCATATGCATAGCAAATTATCACATATATACATGACGACTCAAACACATATCTTTAAAAACTTTTTTCCTCCAATGAATATACTTATCACAAGACCAGTAGTATTTAACAAAAGAGTATAACCGTTCAGGACATGGTTCGACCTGCTTCTTTATATTTTTTATCCTGATGGTGAATGGAAGTCGTAAAGAAGAGGGAGAAAAAAATTGAAAGTGGCTATTAGATTTTACCTTTACAACTTACTCCGATATGATACCGCAAAATATGTATATACTTGTCTCATATATATTGAGAGAGTGAATATATCAGTTTTTAAGATCGTAATGCACACCCCAACACAAAAATTTACAACCTATGTTTCATCTTAACATGGTTATAATAACACCATTGGAAGAAAATGATGATGATATTCTTTTGATATGTCATGCCCAGTGGATTTTATTAGGGTTACGATTAACTTGATTATTTATTTCTTCATTAATTCCTCCTCCTCCCCCTTTTATCCTTGATAGAAAAGCACACTCTCATATTTATTTCTTGAAGGTTTCACTCTCATTTTAATTTTATGTCTTATTTTGTGCCACTCTTAAATAAAAACATTTCATTCTGGCTCATTTCACTGGAAAATTGTGGCCGGCTGGTTTTGGGGAGAGGTGAAATGGAAAATTGGGATTTTCACCTTTTTCTTCTTCTCTTCTTTATGGTGATTACTCTGCTTTTAATTAGCCTCCAGTCTCCGTTTTTAAAATTGTTGTTGTTTAGAGAGATTATTAGGAAAAAGGTGACCAATGAGCAATTCTCTCTAGCCAGTGGAGCAAGACTATTTATTCCAAGACTAATTTTCCAGAAAGAGCTTTCCCAACGTTTTTTTTCTCTTTTACCTTGTTACGAGCAACGGAAGCGTTAAATAGTGAAGGGGATTGCATTTATATGCAAATCAAGAGGAAATGCCTTTAATGGGACATTTAAGATTTAGGATGATGACGCCACCGAAACCAACCCAATCTTGTAAAGGTGCATTGTAACAATTAATGGAATAATGGGAATGATATAAAGGAAAGAGTTTTCACAAGAGGAAAAAATATACTTTTATTTTCCTGTCAACGCACCAACTCCACATAACACACCGATAAAAAGCAGCTCTATACTTTTGAACCATTTTTCGGCTTCCTTTTCATATTTAGATTACTCTCCACGCTTCAAAATTCCTTTCCAAGGGAAAAAAAGAAAAACAGGAGATGTGCATCAGCTCTCAGGTATATTATTTATGGGACAATAAAATCCACCATGGAGTCTATTATTGAGTGCAATAAACAGGATGAAATATTACACGGCAAAAATTCATCTAAAGAATTGACAGGAATCAAGGTTTATTAGACAAAAGAGGGGGAGAACTATGAGCAAAACTTTTTTGCAAAAGTGTTAAAAAATCCTAATCAATCTGGTAGGGAAAAGGTTGAGGGAAGAACTTTCAATGATTTGTTAAAAAATGATTTGATTTATTTTCCCCAAGATATGAACAAGAAAAAAAGGAGAACCTTCCTCCGCTTAAAGTTGGAAATGAAGTCATAAATAATAATTTTCTGGACGAGATACCCCCAACCCTGTTTTAGCTATATGGATTTTTTATGACTGTGAGAGGATGAGGGGGAGGGGAAAATGGGAAAATATTCAAACACCATAAAAGTGATGATGATGACGGTAGTTTTCTCTTCTTGGCTTGCAACCGGAATATATAAAAAAATTTATAGGGAAAAGCATCCCAGCTCTTCTCATTATGAACTTCACAATCTTGTATAATAGGTGGGTAAGTAAAGGGAATAATAAATATGAACATCAATTAATTTCCAGACGATAAATTTTAATGGTTATTTCCATTCTTTCACAATAATCAGCCTAGAGGAGCTTGTCAAGAGACAGCATAGCACCTCAGAGAGATCTTTTTTTAATACTGTGTGTGTCTAACCAGCCAACCTTTATCCCTCCTTTGGTGCATAACCTTACACAGGAATTAATATTTTCCTCTTCCCTACAAAATGGATTTATGAGCCGTTTATGAGTGACGCCTCTCAGGGTATAGCTTCCATCTCGTCTCAATTTCTCCGACAAGAGAAATGACTTGGTTATTGGCAATTAATGCAAATTTTATTGCGCCCTCTGAATCCCTCTTCAGCTTGTCGGTTCACTCACCTGGCTTGGCCATTATTTCTCTCCTGCAGCATAGGGGAGAAGAGTAATAAAGAAAGGATATATGAGTTACATGTTACATCCTCCTCATCAGGTTGAAAACAAGAAAATATATATTCACCACCTCCACCACCACCGGCAATAGAATTGAGGACCCACCCTCGTCAAGTCCTCGTTTGTGTATGACATCTACTTCAGGTCAGCTCATTACACACGTCATTTTTTTATGGAGAAGAAGAAGTGGAAAAAAGCAGATTTTCTTTTCGTAAGCCCGGTCAACTTATCAAAAATCATAAAACGTTGGCTATTTTTTTCTAATGACTGATAAGTCTGTGTTTTTTTGCAAGAGGAGTTTATCCCTTCAAGATTTTTCTTCTTTCTCCTCCTCCTCCTCCCCCTTCTCAGTAGTTAGGAGATAGAGGAACTTAATTATTACTCGAAAGAGTGAAACTATAGCCCAGGTATTTTATATGGACGGCATGTTTTATCTTGTTAAATTTACGACCACTTGAATTACCTCATATTCTCCTATCTATATAAAAGGATCCATAATAATATATCGTGAAACACATTGTTCTCTTATTTATTTGCTCTTCTCTCTTGTCTTGTCTCTTTTACTTCGGCCTTTTCCAACTTCACAGTTTTTTTCTTTCAAGATACACACAAAACCACAAGAGTTTATGAATCATTCCAGTTTTTACCTGAAAATTGCAGGAGGATGATTCACTCACATTTATAATAGAGGTGATATCATGGTGGCTCATCTGTGAAGAAATTTATCCTCATTTTCTAACGTCAAAAGGATACATCTTCATTTTCGGGAAGTGTTTTGCTCCCCATTTCAATTCAAGCCACACAATTCGTGAGCCAAATGATATGACTAGAGCGGCATGGTTTATTGGCGAAATTTTTTCTTTTCTTTTTGTTGTGAAATCCAGTGGAGAATGAAATATGAGATGAGTGCCATGCCATACCAGATGCAATGACCATTTCATGCTTATCACACCAGGATCCTTTGAGAAAGACAAGTTTTTTCCTCCTTTTCTTTGACTTTTCTTCACCATAATAATAATAAAAATGGTGGAGTGATGATGATGATAATGAAAGCTAGTAATTAGCACAAGTCAAGGTGTGAACCGCATTGTTGGCAAAAAAGATACACCATAGTGAATAATAATTTAAGGGAATGAAGCAACTTGTCTTTTGTTCCCGTGAAAGAAATTGCTCTTGTCAAATCACGTAAAATGCGTATAAATCCTCAAAGTGGAGTGGCAATAGTAATTATAATTTTTTTTTGTGAAAAAAAGACATTATTATATTATATGAGCGTTTATCACCTCTCCGTTAAAAGTTGCCGAGGAAGAGAGAAAAACCTTTAGAAAAGTGACAGGTATTTTCTATATAATTATACCTTATAGGTGGTGGTATATTTGAGTGTGTGAGTGTGTGTGTGTGATGGGAAAAATACATATGCAGTTGTACAGAGAGGCAAGCATAGTGTGCACTTTATCATTCATTATCATTATGATCAGGTAACAGGGACGGGGTAGAGGTGCACAAAAACTACTGAAAGATGAGGAGAGAGGTGGAATAGATAATGGGATGAATAGCAAACAAGAGTGGATTTTTGGGGAGGGAATAGTCCACCTCATAAAATTTCAAAAAGGCCAGACCAATCCTTGTCACATCCTCAAACCTATAATTACAGGCAATAAACCCATTAATCAGTCGATAAAAACGTCACATTTGCTTTACGCTTCAAACACTTGGCACAGCTGACAATGAGCTAATTCATTAATATCATGAGCTTTTGTGAGAAAATTGCAACTGACGGGAATTGGGTAAGCTATCTGAGTGATAATCCGTTTAGTAAGTATTTTTACTAAAATTCTAGTAACCTTTAAATGAAGCTAATTTTAAATTCAAGTTTAAAAACTCCCAAATCTTCACCCCAATCCCCTGTTTTGACAATACCACCCAAATCGCCATTCAGCCCACGACCTCTGCACTTCAACAAAAGAATGTTATTTTTCTTTTGTAAAAAAATGTAACAACTAGGTCACCAATACTCTGGCTGGCTCCAAACGCAATCCATAGGTATCAATAGCGCATAATATATTCGTGACTACAACGCAAATTCCCTGTCCAACTCGAACACTCGCTTTTTATCACAAAAAACGAAAATATACTTCTGCTCTCCTTTGGAATTGCAGAGAGAGAGAGAAAACGTGCACAAGCACACAAAAAGGGGCATTGCATGCTGCATTCGAATTTTTTTCTTCTCTCCCAACTCCAACAAGAATGACGGATGGACAGGCTGGCAAGACAGATGGATGGATGGAAAATGGAAATTAACAACTTTGGCCCATAATAATGAGCCTCATTCATCACGAGAAGTGAGAGAGAGAGAGAGAGAGAGAAAAAAAAGTGGTAACAAAGTAAACTCGCAAAAACTATAATATTTTTTTCTCTCTCCTTTTACTTCTAATTGTGCTCTTGTTTCCCTTTACAAAGTGAAATGGCAGCAGACACATAATTTTCAGAGATGATGATGATGACGAGGCGCGATACACCTGTCAATAATTCACCCCAACGATAAAAAGCAGGAGTAGCTCTAACAACTAATCTGAATAGTTAATTAATGGGATGAAACTCCTCACAGTGGTTGTCTCAGAGAGAAGCCCATCATCATCTGTACAGTTTTATATTACATTAGATATCCCATCCATTTCACCCTGCCAGCTCAAACAGGCTCGGTAGCTGAAACCGATCAATCATTTGCAAATAATTATTCTTCTCGAACAACACAACCAAACAACCATAAAGACAAGGAGAGTGAGAGAACCCATCTCACACAAAAAGGGTATCACATATCACAACAGAGGAACGGTGTGTGTGTGTATCGCAACCTCATAAAATATCCTCAACATGTCAGCCTTCTTTTCAAAAGAGAGTCAAGAAGAGCTGAATGAAGCGCCGCACTTCTCTCTACAACTTTTTCTTGTGTCTTTTGAAAGGGGAGATATTGACACTGAGATGAGGGGGTATGACGATGATGTGTGTAGACTTGAAAGATGTGCATTGTTGTTGTGTACACAACTCGAATATTTAAAACATTTTATTTCCATCTGCCGAGAGCTAATAACTGGTCTGCATCTTTCATGTTCACTCCCAATTTCGTTATTTATTACAAAGGCTGAGTGAGAGACGACTTTGGCTCCTTTTGTTCTTTTTTTTCAGGTAGCTTTCAACAGGTACATGTGTATGAATGGTGGGGCTTGTTAAATAAAAGGGATAAGGGAATAATGGACGTTGGTGTAATTACAATTAATTTAATTGCAAATTTCGCTTGCATGTCAAAAAAGTGATTTTTTTATATCCTCTCTCAACTTGGACAGTTCGAGTTTCCAACTATGGAAGTGTGGTAAGTGGTGCTTACTATGCAGGCTGGGTTGATGCGTGTGCATGAAAATGTGAAAAGAGCGAGATTTATTGCCTTGTTAAAAAGTAACAACAATTGCAACAAACAGTTATTGGCTTCTGCACTGCAGAGCTGTTCAAAGAGAGAGAGAGAGAGACCTTCTTTGATAAGTAAAATAAAGTGTGTAATAATTGTTATTATTGCAATTACTGTGATTCTCTCGAAGAGAGGGTTATCATTAAACTGAATCAGTTTTTAATGGCATGATTCTTGGATGATTAGGAAAGAAAGATGTGGAAACTGCCGTTGCTGTGATGGATGTCAATGTGACAAATTTTATGAGAGAGGTGACACGTTAATGGTAGTATTAAAATGGATTTGTGCAAAGAGGTTGATCAGTTAGGTAGTTTTTAAGGACTTTTCTGGGTTAATGGTGTGCATGTGTCGTTGACTGTGACAATGCTGATCGACATACGATCTGTCGCAGATATATTGATGTTTACGTGATTAGCAACATTCCAATCGATACATTCTATCTACGAGACGGACGTAATCATTTCATTTTGTCCAAAGTTACTTTTGACGTCAAATCAATTCTTCTTTAGGCTTATATTTATATCTGATGCTCGACAATGTGGTTCCTCCGCTTATTTGTCTTTGATCATAACGTTCCAAAGTAGACTGGCTATGCATTATTTTTGGTTCATAAATATACATCCTATCACCAAGCTTGTTCGTCACTGAAATTGGTTATTTCGAGAGAAATCCATTATCGTAATAAATATTCAATTATCATACGAAGGTTTCACTATCTCTCAAATCCTTCCGTCGCCAGCGCCAGTGTCCTTCACTCATCAGCACGTGTAGGGGACGAAAACAAAATAATTATTAATTGCTTATCTGTTCATCACCACCTTTTCCTCCTTCTCATGTCAAAACTCCTACATAATTTGCCAATTTTTTTATTTCCTCAATTCCCTATAAATAATCCCTAGACTAAATCGTTCTGGAGATATGCTAACATCAAACTGGATCGATCTGTATCGATTTATTCCCCTCATATCAAAAACCAAGAATCCACTTTGCAAATGAAATTCACACTTGACAAGTTTCGACTTGAATAGTCCTCCAAAATATTATTGACATTTATTTCACCCACCCGGAAAAAATCCCATTGTCAGAAAGCAATTGCTCGTCAGGCTTAGAGCCCGCCTTCTCAAATTGATTATCACTTCCGCGTCGTCAACCCCGTCTAAAGAAAAAAACCCGAGTACGATTCCCCAACAATAAACCCAAATTATCAATATAATTTCCTAAATTGGAGCGTTTAATTAAAAATGGATGAGTGATAACAACAAAACTTGTTTTTCCGCAAGTTTGCATAAATTTCCCTTTATATCGGGCAATATTGCTGTCTGGGTTGATCATGAAAATTAACTTTGATTACTCAAACCTCCTCCTCCAACCTCCATTTTCTTGAGCCTTGACATTCACTTCGAAACCATTTATTTCAGCCCCTTTTCCAGGAAAGAAAAACTATTACTCTGTTTTCCCCATTACAGTGTCATTTATTCCCTTTATTTATTACTCTCGTTAATCGCTCGCACATGGAAAAAAGCGACAGGAGAAAGAAGGGGTCTCGAACATTATTACTTATTTCATTACATTTTTCCCTGTCGTGAGCACTACATCACCTCGAAACTGCGTAATATCGAGGTCTCTTTTATTTCCAAAAATGCAAACATTTCCTTGCACCCATGCACACACATCTTTTTACAGAAAAGCTGACCCGACTTTTTATTACCATTGTTCACTGGAATTTATGACATCAAATCTCATCTCACACATGGAGCGGGAAAGTGCAGAAAAAAGTAATAAAATACATGCGTCATTATTTTATTTCCAGATGTATTATGCAGATTCTGTTGTAGACAGAGGTGCACGTGGGGCATGTCTCACTTTATGAGTTTATTACGCCAGACTTTTTCATCTTTTGGGTTGAGATTTATTTTTTAAAAATCCAGCCGTAAAAATATATTATTAATTTTTTTAAAGAATTTCCCTTATAAATGTATTTTTTCCCGTCTTTTTAGTTTTCCTTAAAATATGAATCATCCATTCCGCATATATTGCACTTTATGAAAAGTCATAAAGCATAGGGGGAAAATAATGCGAAACGGAAAGTCGTAAAATATATATGGAAAAATGCATTATGCACATGGATATTTTTTTAACAAAATGAAATAAAAAACTTCACCCTGTCCCATATATTTTTTTCCCGTGAAACATGAAGTGTTTGACTTTTCACGCATACATTTCCCAATATCTTTTTTATATCAAGTTGTGCATAAAGATATATTGACAAAATAAATTTTGAAACATAACAGCTCAACTTTGAGGGGAAAATGGTTGAAATAAATTATTTCTTAAAAAAATACATACCTCCTCCCATCTTCTATCAAAACTGTCTCCACTCTCCACACCGTGTACAATCTCAACAGTGGGTACGCTTTTTTCTTTTGTATTTCCAAAAGGAAGTTAATAAATAACGAGAAACCGTAAAAATGCACATTGCACTTGGATTTTATCCATACCATTTTTTACTCCTTGGAAATAAATTACTCTACTTCGCGTACCGCCCTTTTTCTCTACTGTTCCCCATTTCACTTTTTTCTTCTCAAGACTGTGAAAAAAGAGAAATCCACTTTTTACCCCAACAATAAAACATGTAATTCGATCTGGAAATGTAAACTAGCGTAAAAGCATTTTATGTGAATTGACCGTGATGTGATCTCTTGCACAAGGTCTTTTGTTCTCGACTCTTTAAACTGAACAAAGGGACGGTGGGTGAAAACAAGATCGGTTTTCCATTTCCTCCTGTGAAATCCAACTCCCTTTCAGATTCTGATAGATGGGCCGAGATATGCACAAGATATACAGCCTATTTTGCAATCCATCCGAGGAACCAGCTTCACTTTGTAGTTTACCCAAGTACATAAAAATTCCACGCTTTCAGACCAAACCTTCAGGAAAACAATGAGACGCACTTTGAGCCCCGAAGATTTATGCGGTGGGAAATGAACTCAGTCAAAACCTTTACAACTTGACCGTGCTCCATTTACTCTGCTGCTTTTACCCTAATCGCTGTGACACTTTGGGGCATCTAGAAAGCAAAAAAGAATTTGTCAATTTTTCTCTTTCCTACCCACATTTGACCCGATGCCCATCCTCCTTTCAAAATATCTCATCATCGTCATCCTCCTCGAATCTAATATGTCATCGAAAATTATCAGCTTGTCTAGCATTGTCCTGAGCCAATGTCAACCCGTAACGAAATCTCTTTCCAAACGAGAACAATCTATCCAAAAAAAATATCCGATTTACAGCATTTCCTCTCGCATGTTTATATTTTGAAGAGAAAACAAAGTTACGCAAGTTAGGCACATTTTCCAACTTCCCCACACACCAAAAAGTGATAATGCTTTCAGGACAAAAAAGCCAACAGGGAAGTTTGCTCAATTGAGCTCAACAAGATTTATTTGTTTACTCTTGTCAGATTTTCATAGCTGCACTACTTCTCTTACACATTTTATCAAAAAATCCTTCTCCTCTGCACACCATCAATTTCACCGACAAGCTTTGACCTTTTTTTCCTTGTTGTGTTCTCTGCCTCTGTATACATCATTGTTATTGTGTGATGGTGCTGGAAGGAATCAGGGATGTAGAGCTTTTATGCATACTACATTTACTAACACTCCCATTAATCACCTCGCACAATGTGATTTTATACAAGGGATTCTTTTCCCTTCTTTTCCTTCGCTTCAGTTTCTCTGCAAGAGCTGTTGTGTTATGTGGTTTAATTGAATTACGCATTTTTCACTTTTCCCTCATGCGACACAAGTTTCACGGGCAATTTACATCAAAATCAGCGGCACCACCAGAACAAAAAATGTAATACGTGGAGAGAACCAAGCTAGCTTTTTTTTCTCTCTCTCTCTCTCTGGATCTTTGACAGCTTTTTGGCTCCCTGTTTTTCTCTCGCTTTAACTGCGACTCTCTCTCTCTAGAGAGGAGAAAAAATTGTTTGGAGAAGAATTAGTTGAAAGTTGTGTCTACCTCGGTCTCTGACAAATCTCAAGTGATAACAAACTTTGTTTCAGCCTTTTTCATTTTATTTAACAAGCCTTATCCTCTCTCTGGAATACAACAAAGTAAACAGTCCTTTTTTATTGATTGCTCTACAAATTAGTCCCTTTCCTTTCCTCTCCCTTTTTCCTGAGGGAGCCTAAGAAAAAAAGAAGGCAGATGGAAAGCTTTTATATGTTGGAAAAAGTATTTTAGATAAAAGGGTCCTCGTCATCATTGATTACATTTTATTGAAACAAGGGACAAGATGATGTGGAGGATGCTCTCTGAATTTTAAAATTAGTCCCTGGCGAACACAAACAAATGAGTGAATTCAAATTGTTTGTAAAAGCTAGTCTGTTAAATGTGTCGTTTCCCTAATCAAAATTCCCCTCTTGAATGGAAAATTTATTAAAGTGAATTAGGGAGCTCTTGAGAGGAAAAAGTGATAATGTGAGAGAGAGCCATGTGAGCTCGTTAGGTACGTTTGTGAAATGAGCCAATTGTGATTTTCTAATACTCTGAAACAAACAATGAATCATGATGACACGGGAAAGTGGAAATGAGAATATTTCATTTGCAAGGAATGAGGAGATTGGAACACGAAAAAATATTCTTCGTCATTGGTGAAAATTCACTTGCAAAATTTTTTCTTCTTTGTCTCTTGAAAAATTTATGAGTTGCCACAATCCTCTGAGGTTGATGAATGGCCCTCAAGATATCTTTATTTATTCATCAATCCAACATGATAAATGTGCCTAATAGCTCACTCACTCTTCCAAAAATCTCGGTTACGCTTTTTTTTTTGCATCTTCATCACATCGAGGTCGTAAGTCAAATGGATAAAGTCAAGCTAGTCGAGATACTCGAGGAGGATTTTAAGTGGAGAGAAAATATCAACAAAAAATATTCCTTTTACGCTACCCTAACCACCTTATCTGACGGCTTATCTCTGACAAAATATCTTCTCTTGAAGCTTCCTTATTCCAATATTTTTTTACACATGCCGATGCGTACAGCAAATAAAATGAGTAATCTTACAACCTACCAAACCAAGCATCCCGTAATATTACAACTCAAATGTTATTTTTTCTGATAGCAATATCAAAAAAATGCCGATACTCATATAAAATGTTTGTAACATATTTGTAATGTATTTATGCACGTCAAACTAGTCTTGTGGATATCACGGCTAATTTTTCTTTTCAATTCGGCATCTCTGTCTTGAGAGGAAAAAGATGACTCGATAGCCAGCACAAAGATTTATAACGAGAAAGGCATTGAAATATTAATCAGTCAAGTGAGCAGTGTAAGTTGAACTATGCCTCTACACATGTTTCCCGGTGATGATGATCATGATGCTGTTGTGTAAGCTGTAATAATAATAATAGAATAATAATAGTGATGCCACCATGAATGATCCCACTTGTTCTCTCTGTCAGCCACTAGTCATTTGAAATACGAGAGAGATGCTTACAAAATCTTTGAAGATGAGGTGGAATAGGATATTATGTTTATGCTCATCTTTTTAATCCAACGAAAATATATGCTTAGGTATATGTGTATAATCTTCAATTGAATCCATTCTCGTTGTCTACATCGTCATCATCATCAAAAGATTGTCTTCAACGGTAATAAAAAAGAGTGCCGTCGCTGTGTATATTTTACAATTCAGTGGCTTCACCACACAACAGCATATACAAGGTCTCTCTTTTCTCTTATCTGTCACTCAATTCAACTCTTTCTGACGGTTTAAATGATGCCCCATTTATATTCAACAAAGGTACGGAAATTTTATCCCAAGATGCGTGTCTCTCTTATTTCTTGTCAGAGATGAGCCGAAAAAGATATTTTTTTATCCGTCACTCTTCAAAGATTGAAAGGGTTGAGTCATTTTTATGTATTCGTGAGTAAGTCTTAAGTCTAAACCGCATATAATGTTGTGAGGATGCAACTCTTTTAAATAAATAAATTTATATGCAATTCACATGCGAGTAAACAAGTTATTAAAATCCACGATGAGATTTTTTCCTTAGAAGACCAAACGACGGCGATCGTAATAAGTGTATGGTCATGTCACGCTGTATAAAATGTTTGAGGGATGAGAAGATATCTTTTTGATCTCTGTTGTTTTTTGCTTTTTTGCTCTCTTTATAAATCTATTTACTCTTCTCTCTCCTGGGATGGGCTTCTTGGGAGGTTATCATCTGCAAAGAGAATTATTCCTATGGTCAAGTTTAATTTGACGGCTTTGAACTCTTTTCGAGGTTGGTGCCTGTCACTTAGAGAAAGAGAGAAATATTAAAAATGGGAAACATAGCTACATATTTTTTTACAAAGTAATCCGAAAGGGTATAAATATGCAGGGTTCCTAATTATCGACAATGGAACAGCTGTCAGGGAATGTCGTCATTAATCACCTTTCAAGAGAGTGGGGGTTCGAGGTCAGTTTATGGTAATTTTAATTTATTAGGGATTCTTATTTGAGAGAAGGGGTGGCGATTCAATTCGACGCCGTTATAAAATTTTCAGAATGGAGAAATATAAAACTTATTGGAGAGATAAAAACCATCCATCGCCTACTCATTTTTAATATGAAAATAACATAAATTATGAGTTAAAACACAAACTCCATCGAAAAATAATTCCTCCACCTAATTCACCTCCAAACTCCTCCTGATTGCAAGCTGTTGCTGCCAGTCTGTCAACTTGTCAACAGCTCTCTTCACATTTTCCTCCTCACACCCTGTAACGCTAAAACACGTCTATTTGGAAGGAATATAAAGGAAATGTGAAGCTTGAGCTATGAGTAGTGTACATTTTCCGTCTATTTTCTTGTCAGAGAAAATGGCAGTTTGGACAGGAAGCCTTATCCTTCACAATTTTCTCCTCAAGCTCTCCCTCTCGAGCGAAAAGTGTTGTTTTTCTTCTCCTTTCTTCTTCCAAATTCTCCAGAGAATAGGTCTCAGGTGTGAATCCAACCAGACGCAAATTGAATTTGAATGGTTAATACATTTTGAAAATATTGAAAATGAAAGGGGAAGAGAATCTCGTGTAGTTTTTCATATTTCCAAAGAGATATCTTTTCTCTCCGTCTTGTCTACAACTCCTGTCAGACTTCCTCTCCGAGTGACGGCCCTGTCGAGAGAAGGAATTCTCTTTAAAAAAACACTCTGCAATGTTTCTCTTCTTTTATGGTATGCAACGCAATGCACACTCCTGTCACAAAATCTCTCCAGCAAACAAATAAAAAAAGATGTCTGAAAATAAAATAATAATAGCAGGCATTGTCACTCACTTGCAGATAGAGGGCTTCACTTCACGGCTAAAAAATGAATGGAAAATATAAAAGGCTTAAAATAAGTTTTTTTTTTCTTGGGCAGAGGCTTGCAAAGGTAAACGAATGAAACGAGGGATTTGTACTGACAGACTGACAGACAAGTCGAGCCGACAAGACTCTTGAGACGGGGCAAACAAACTGGCAGCTTGGTTGAGTGACAGTGACAGGGTAATACCTTGTCTTCTTGTTGCTCCATAGTGCTGTCTTCGTTTTTTAAATGTATTATGCAAGTTTTTGATATGGAAAATTTGTACAGGATGCTGGATTGAGAAAAAAAAATTGGATTGTAAGCTCACCTTTCCGGGTGGACATGAAGGGTGAGTCATGTTTCGTTTTATTGTGGAAAATAATCATAATAATTTTTATAAAAGGCTCAAGTACCACGGCTGCTACTGAAGAGAACGGTTTGGACTGGTAATTGGAGTAGATTATTGGGATTATGGAGGAATGTTCGAGTTTATAAATTATGTTGAGGAAAACTTCATTCATTTAATGTCAGCCCACCCACCCTTCTTAAATGAGGAGCACAGCATTCACTTCAAGTACAAAATGGGCGTTCTATGCACATCGTCATTTATGGATGTCCCCTAAAACGTCATGTCACAGTTGATTTCATGTTAGACGCAACTTATAATTCGATTACGTAACCTGATATTTTCCCATGTCACCTCGCTTTACTCGTTCATCTCAAGGTATTAATTAAACTCTCTCAAAAATGTTTTTCCGAGAATGCCACCTCTGTCGAGAAAAGTAAGAAGTCAAGCTAAAAGAACAATTTAATCACGACAAAGACAAGCCATCATAAGTGATCCAAATTACCAAGTAATTTTCACGTCATCTTTATAAATTACCTAGTCTGACCTGACCCCATTTTTCACAAGTAAAACCTCATCCTCCCACGTTCCCAAGAGATTCATGACTTGTACAAATATTTTTTTCCAACAAACTCAGCATGACAGTGACCTGCACATATACAAATTCCCAGCCTCTCTCTCTCTCTCTCTCCAGCTCCCTTTTTTCTCGGAAAAATATTTCCATTAAAACCACTGTTTTCCATTCCTTCCACCGTCATCCCACCTGACGTGACACCATGCATGGATGGCTTGTCCCTTGGAGCCTGTTCAACGTCATGAGCAGCCCAGCACCACCATCCATGATGATGATCATCCTCGGAAGGAAGGAGGATGAGGTGAGAGTAGGTTTGTGTCTCTGTGTGGAAAAGAATTGGTGGGACCACCACCTGTGCGAAAAAAAGACTCTGCTCACTTTTTGACAGCTTTCAAATTACAATAATGATGGTGTAATAATAATAGGATGGATCTCATTTAAGGTCACACCAGGAGTCCGACGTGGACCCAGCAGGTGTCTCCTTTTGTTGAACATTCACACAGGAAGAGGGACAGAAGCTTGAAAGCCCCAGCACCATAGAAGAGAATCATTTCAGCAATTGAACACGGTGGAAACAAACCCACCATGTAATAATGACACACGTGAAGAATACATAAACCCATCTCCCTCCCCACCTTACAAACTCGCTAAAACGTAAAATAAACGCCGAGCTGAGCCCATGCGCCTATCAATATCCTCATGGGATCGTTATTCCATCGTCATCCCTCGTGTAAAAAGCTACTGATGATAACGCTCTTGATATAA
>JAHZNA010003833.1:0-17907 GCA_027743935.1 Sinodicranocentrus sp. ZH6 | reverse complement strand
TGTCTAATTGAGTTAACATTTTTACATTTCGTAACAGCAGGTGCAAAATTGATTCTGATTTTCTTCTTCAATAGTATAGTGTTATGATTTGAATCGACTAATTAGCCTACCTACTCTCAGAAATACGAAAGCTTCAATTTAATACATAAGGTACGAAATACATAAGGTAAAATTCGAAAAATTGTAAACACCTACACTTCAGTACATGTAGTTAAACATTTTACCATTGACTGTTCTCCTTAACTTGACAAAGTTCCGTGAATTTCGTCCTCGTCCCCCAACAGAGCCACTACTTGAACCACCATTCTCGTTGCTAGAATACCCTCCTCCATTATTATTAGCATGAGAGGATGGTTGTGGAGGTGGACCATAAGATGAGGCAGCTGCTCCAACGTTTTCGTAACCTCCTCCGCTATCATTACCACCAGATCCTCCCGTATTACTTTCACCATTTTCATATGTAACAACAGCTCTATATCCATTTTCATCTGCTGTGTAGGTTACAACCTGAAGTCTTCCATCGGGAAGTTTAACACGATATTGCCCGCGTGTTTGTTGACCATTTCTTTCCTCTTCGTGGCCAAACTGCGTACCGACGGCTCCATCATTCACGCCATATTCAAACTTATAATTAGCTGTGCCCTATAATTTTCAAATTGCGATTGTTGTGCACAATAGGAATTTATTACATATAGCATGACATGACGGCAACCCATCGAGAAAGTTAAACTCAACATTCTATTCTTGACGAACTTCATAAAATAATTTATTTCTTGTGTGCTCACCCCACCGTCGCCATTATCGACTCCTTTCGAAGATTGATCAGTTGCTTTATTATATCCCACTCCGTGGACGTAATGACAGTTGTTTATAAGCCAGACTAATATTAAAGTGAAGTTTGCCTGGAAGGAAGCAGTAAGTTTAGTAACTACTATTTATCGAGTGCTAGATGTGAATGAACAAACCCTTATTTATGTCTCAAAAAATGCAATATTCACATAAATCAATAAATATTAGTTTTATTGCTGGACAAATGGGTCATTAAGATCGGTAAAGACAAATTCAACTTTAACTGACTGTCAAAAAAACCAGTCAAAGTCTCAGACAAAATAGCGTTCATTATATATTTTGAATAAATGGAAACTTTCCTGTTTTTACAACTTACCAACACCCATTTCATCTCTACGTCGATTTATCAGTTCCAAGCCTAACTACTTTCAGCTTTCCACTGAATTTCTTGTTTCAATGATTTTATCCAGATTAAGCAGGATGGTCGAATCAGTTTTCTGATTTATTGCGGTTTAAATACATTTAACTTAACATTCGATTGTCAATATTTTGGTTGGATGTAAACCTTCAATTAGGCGATAACTGTTGCGTTACAAAAACCTTGTGGTTGCGTTACGATTACGAGAAGCCCCTTCATGGCATGTCACATTGAGCGGAAGAGGGCTTGATACTTTAACATGAATAAAATATACCCAGTTTTCACTTTAACAAATCAAACCGATTTTACCAGGAATAGACTTCTGAGGTTATATTTTTAAACAAGAAATAAATCAAATATTTGAATTCACCTCCTTAGTTGAATGACCAAATATTACTTGACATTACGAACTTCAAAACTATCTACGATTCAATTCCTAATATTATATAGTAATTGTAAAACTAGGGGGAAAATTGTTTCCTGAATTTTTTTACTCTGCTTCAAAAACTATATCGAACCACGATTTATTTATACTGTTTGTAGTTGCTCGTTATCAGAGGTTTCGAAGATTAATGTTGATCTTAATATCCAATAATCCGAGTTTTATATTTATACTTCGAAAATAAATGCTGAAAAAAGTTAGGAGTCATCATTGAATATGCATACCTACTATCTACTGAGGTCTTTATATCTTAAATCAATCAGCATGAAACAGAATTGCAAGATACGCATGATCAATGAAACTAGTATTTGGTTGGTGACCAGCGAAAGCTAATTTCTTTACCATTACATAACTTGAAAATTAGACACTGAAATCGAAAATAATAACTCAATTAATCTACCTTGCAACACAGAGCCATGCAACTTTACCCCGTCTTCGTGAAAAAGATTTACATGAGTAATATGCTTGTCAGAAAGGAAATGATTAATTAAAACATCTGCATCTGACATGATTTTTTATAAATTCTTTGAAAACATCCTCAGTATGCCAATAGGGCCAGTATAAAGCATTCAATGTTCCGCGCGGCAGATCATACTCATCAAAGAACATTATTTGTATGATTTTATTATTCGTGACAGATTCATTTGTAATCCAGGGGTGCTTGTATGCCTACATTTGTACAAATACAAGTAACACAACGCAAGCCGTTTTATGCAATTTAGGGTAGGTAAGTTGCAAAATATTAGGAATATGTGGAGCAAATTTTAATTGATTTTCAAGATACAAGATAGGTTTATTGTCTAGAAATAGCATGAAGATGTACACTAAAGGTAATTTTACATGTTAAATAAACGCACGAGTAATAATCATTTTTTGCTATGATCTGTTGGAGGTCTCTTTTTCGTGACTTCACTTCAGTTGATGCAGACCTTAGATGCATACTCCCTTAAGTTTTGTAGGCAAAGCTTTATAATGGTCATTTAAATGCATACATATTTTTTACAGAATTTTCAACTGAATGATTTTTAAACACTACGAAAGTCGTGTCTAAAATGAAACTAGGGTTTAAATAAAATCATATCCCAGCAGATAATACAATTTCAGTTGAATTTTTATAAAGTTTTAATCATAGCAAACACATTTTACAAACAAAAGTAAAGCAAATAGTTTTCCCAACTCCAACAAACAAGCCATTCACGCAAATGGCTTCTCCTTTTTTTACAATCGCACATTCATAGCCTAGCCGCTTCTGTCGTTGATAATATGGAAGTCACGGAAGATACGGTCGTTGCTTGTGTGGGTGTAGTCGCAACAGTAGTCGTTGTTGGTGTTGGTGTAGTTGCAGCAATGGTCGATGATGTATCATTATTTATATTATTCGGTGGAAGAACATTTTCTTTGAACCAAGCCCAGCGATCTAAATCTGGATTCTCTACTACAACATTACCTGGTGGCCAGTAGTCGGCGACAACTAAAGTATGATTTCCCTTCTGAGCTACACCAATGCCTAAGTCTGAAGTCGATTTCCATACCACCTGGGTGAACGCTGATTGACCTGAAGCTGAAGGATTTTCCCAGTCGTAGCGGTACGCTCCTTGATACCAGGCGGCGACTGCTAGCCTCACCGCTTCGCGAGCATCTACACTAGAACCAGTGAAACGATACATGTTCTGAGAGTACCAGCGGTTTGCCCAGTCTTCCACTTTTAAAAACTTGGATTCCACTTCCTGTTCTGCCCACTTCTGTGCAGCGTCACAAAGCTGTAAAATATGAACGTTGGTTATGCGTCATGTTATATAAATGCTCCAAGTAAATTAAAATAGTAAGGAAACAAAATGTCCCACAGTCTTATTCAATTTCAATGTTGGAGAATGATGTAATTTTCGGTATAAATTATGGTAGGCAGTACCATCCTCCTGGAAATCTATTTACAATATTCATTATATTATTTAACAAATTTAGTGTTAGAGATAGATCAGAGAAAAACAATATATATATATTGTATATATGCATATAAGCTTGTTTTTCTCTGGAGATAGATAGTATTTGATAATTTAATATATAACGGCATGAAATAAAGTCGGACCTTTTGCCGTAAAATTTACCACTGAGGTAGATAAGTCATGAATTTCTTTCTCGGTCAAATTCAGCTCTGGAGGTCCATCAATTGTATAGTTGGCTGAAAAGTAGAAAATATTTCATATGAACGCATATAATATCGAATGCTTATGAGTAAGTCACATGATTAAATACGTACACATGTTGCATGCTGACATGAAGTCGTTAAAAACTCGAATTCCTCCCCACTTGCCTTTGCACTTGCATTTCACAAAAGTTTCACTGAAATTTCCTCCCTCACACTTGTAATTTCCTACTGTACCTTTTGGAATTACTGAATCGGTTCCTAAACAATCTATCGTTCGATTGTCTGGAGGAAGTTGACAGCTTAAGACAGCTCCCTTTCGTAAAATGGAAGACGAATTGATTTAACACGAAAATGCATATTTATAAGTCCGATAGAATCAAATTTTATACTCACAGGCAATACAGTGAGAGGTGGACAAGATGAAGACGCGTAGCTGAATAAAATGGTGACAACAAGAAATGTCAATTGAATGCTTCGGCAGCCCTGGACTGGAGCTAAATTGATCCAATTCGTTTTCGCCATCTGGACTGATATTTGCACACTCTGTATTCCAGATTAATTCAGTCCAATTTCAATTAATTGCGATATACTTTGGGCTCTTATAGAAGGGTTTAAACATGGCAAACCTACCTGTGCGGCGGAAGTATGAATGTGTTAGCCTGGTATGTTTTTATTGAAGAAAACTACACTTTCATGGTTTATGCCGTGTTAAATATTAACTTCAATTTTCCGATGATACGTGCTAGTTGAAAGGCAAATCAAAACTGTCGCTCAGAATGTTAGGTGTAATGACTTAATCTTTTCATTTGACAAACTATTACGTATACTGTAAACCTTCTCAGAAAACATATTATTCCAAATGAGAAATGCAAATAAACATCATATCACTGGACGCGTCAACTAATATGACTACATACTACTTACATGTGGTGTTGTGACTTGGAACAGTAATGAAGAATGCAATGAAAAAAGGCCTTGTTGGTGCATTAGAATTCGGTTGAGATTTTACTTTGTAAGTAAGTGCTAATGAATTATGGTTATTCAGTAATAATCGCAAAACAACACACAACAATGAAGCTGTCCTTGTAACATATATATTATATTTTTGAACTCTTTAACAAGTTGTAAAGTTTGGATATAATATCAACACAGGAACGGAGTGATAAAAATTACTCATATCAGTATGTAAAAAAATAAAATGTAATATAAGAAGAAAACAAATAATTCTAAATAATAACATTATGAACTATGTGGTAGGTAACAATCATTCCAGAACACGTAAGCTTAAGGATTACATCATCAAGTAAAACTGTCCTCTTGCCCTGAAATAAAAAAACAGAGAATTGAAATACAGAAATTATGATAATTCCAATACCACGAAAGCACCCATTCTAGATAATACGCTGAGACGCTTCTCAAAATGAATACTAGGCAGATAAACGAACATATGAACATTTTCAAGGTGTACTTACGTTGAAGGGCACTCAGCACCAAAAGGCACACGTTCTGTGCAACCTGTTGATCTCGTCAAGGATTTGAAGTGATCCCAAGTATCAGCCTTACAAGCCGTGATATTCTTGCCATGGGATAGGGACTCTCTGTAGTACGTCGCAGAAATTAGGTGGCTGCATTTACCCGATACCTTTAATAAACCATATGAAATGGGTAAATTATGAATGAACTTTAGTTTAATATATTTATAAGCTCAATGTCTGTTTTCGGGGATATGATTTATGTTTACCTGTTCAGCTATCATGGCAAATGGATGTGCTTCATAACATCGAACTTGAAATTTTCCTCCATTCTAAACGCACGTAATAATTAATATTACAAATGATGTAAAACAAGCATATATGCAGATGGACTGATTATCAATACCGGGTAAAAGTCAGCATGTCCAATTTTTCCCTCAATTCCAAGCTGACCCATATTTGTATGAACAACTTCTACAAATTCGGCATCGTCAGCATCAAGCTTTTCAGAAGCTGGCTTCTTGTCTCCTCTAAATAAAAGCCCAGCAGGGTCTAATCCTGTATGAGGCAACAGTAGTAAATTCAGTAAATATGTATCAGGATTTGCTTCGTAATCAATACAATCTTGCAAAATTTGATGTAATAACTAATTACGTCGTACCAGTAATTCGGCCGATTTTGGTATTGATGCCCCAATTTGATTTAAGAAGATGTCCAGCTGAGCCGGCAACGTGTGCCCCCAAACTGAGTCCAATTACGTGAACATCAGAAAAGTCACGAATAATTTCATTTTGATACATCGCCGCCAATAAATCGGCAAGCTTTTCTGCGACCATTGGAACATTTTTGACTACTTCACCATATAGAAGAGGATTAGGTAGGGCACTAGGATTTGCAAGTTCTCCCCAGTCTAAGCAAATCAAATTCATTTGGCTGTTGTCTTCCTCCATATTGGCCAGGTATGCTAAATATTACATATTAAAAAGATAACGACAAAAATTAAAAATAAGAAAAATGCGTTACGGAATGATTGGTCGGTGATTGTAAAGCGGAAGATGTATGAAGAGCAAAAAAGTCATGATATCCCTAACATCTAACAACCCATTTTTTACATCCCCTTTAAAAGTAAGGTTTGCTTTATGTCATTAAATAGCTTTACATAATGGATGCTCTGTGTAATTGTCGGAAATGATTTTCATTAATATTTCATAAATATTACATGACTGTGACACTCTCTTCCTTCCTTCTTTTTAGCCTTTTAGCAATGTGCACTAAAACTCGATTAGCATTTCTTGTTGTCTAACCACAATTATGAGAATTTAACCAATATAGAAAATATATTGGGGTTGTATGATGTAAAGAATTTGCAAAAATGCTCCCACAGAAATGTTACCTAAACAGTATACACGAGTACCATTTAGGTGACTTTTGTTCATTTAAAGTCGTATGTTGTAAAACGTAGTGCAATTTTTACACCTTTTCAGTACAACGTTAAGTACATCGAAGAAACGTGCATCAACCATTTTTACTCTTTCGCTATACAACAAGGAAGGAAGGAACCACTGTGGATATTCTTGAAGATCACAGTCAAACTACTTAAATGAAAAGGGAAAGTGAAGCCAAAAGTATATTGTGGGTACATGTTTGTAATGCAGTAATTTTGAGATATTAAAGTACATTACGTGCGATATGTATACATAAATCAGCCACTCTAAAAGAACAAACAATATTTTGATATGTTTAATATGTACGGCTTTAGTTCCTGCAAGTGAAGCCAACCTATTATTTTAGGCAGTTATACGAGAGGTACGATATATTTTTATGTTGATCACGTCTCTTCTCAACCATTGCCATGTTCATCGTGATTCATAATAAATATACTTTTACAATGAACTACCAAGCGTGAATCATCTCTGAAGCACACATGACGGCTAAGTTCATTTGTTAACAGATCATAATTTTCTCGTAAATTTATTACCTGTTAGTCACTAGCATGTTCGAAAATCGTAATGGCGAATGCATAATAACTACCATCATCCACGCATTTCTGTCTGAACGTTCTAATAACTTCCTTTACAAGTTGGTACTATTTACTCACCTCTAATTTTAAAACGCAACTCGTGACAGTAGAAATTTGTTGGTTTATTTAATTTCTTGATGTTTCTTACCTTGAATTAGACTTTTAGGAAACTGCCACTTGTCACAATGAGCTAGATAACCATGAACGAAAACTTTTGTGGGTACATTCAGTTTAAACAAATACGAGTCGTTCTTTCCGACTTCATCTATGCCAAAAGTCTGGAAGTTACTGACGTTCCTATAAAATATTTATAAGTACATCAAAACAATGGTCTCTTCTTGGAGGTTAGGTATCATGCATATTCTGTCAAAACTTACTTGAGATCATGGTACAGTCGAAACTTAATGGTCTCCCGCATTTGCTCGTCACTAAGAACCTCTTCAGGAAATAATGACTCAATTCCGACTGATATAAGATCGTCCAAATTACGAATCCGAAACTGAGGTCGTCCTTATAAACAGTTAAATACCAACTTACAGTCATTTCGTGAAATTTGTGAACTTTTAAAATTCTATGAATAGCAGTCCAGCTTACCTTTGCCCAAAACCAGTTGAGATCCCACATGACTAAAAACAAGTGCAAACACCGCAACTGAGAACAAACTTTTCCAGTTCCGCTGCAATGACATTTTGGTAACTCTGTATGATCCTCTTCTCTCAGTCAATAAAAGCTGAAGTTTCCTTGATGCAAACTTATTTAAAACTGATCCCTACTCTTTTAAGTTACATTCACGTCATTCACGCAACTTGAACTAGCTCACTGTTCACCTGTCCGCTTGCTGCTTATGACAGCAAATGTGAGGCGTTAGCCAAATATTCAGATTTTTGAAGCACTTAAGTCAAATGCATACATATGCAGGACCTCAGTTCTAAAAATGCAATACAAGTCCCATTTGTGGATAGAGAAAGCGAACTATTCACACACCAGAGCAATTGCAAAATTGTTCGTCGTTTCTTTCAATAGCATAAAAGATAAGCGTACGCGTGCAAAAATAAAATATCATATTATCATTCTTTGCTAAGTCTTTTTTGTTTCTGGTCTTCACAGATTACTTTGTACAAACTAAAAGAGGTACCCTTTCAGAGATAAAAGGAATGCTTAAGGCTTTTGAATTCACATGAACTACATACCACACTATATGGTAAACATTGTACATCATGAATGTATACAAACTTTACCTATATCCTAATGAAATATTAAATGCAACTGATAGGGATCATCATATATATATTTTCTTTATAAGAAATATGTAGAAAAGAGAGATAACAGGGATTTTATTATTTATAGCATTAGGAAAGGGATATGGAGCAATGCATTCAAGTTTTCATACACTACATCAACTAAAGATATGCTTTACACGGTTACTTACATCCGTGCATAATGAAAGGTAATTGGTGTACAATTAGAGTCGTGTGGCTTTTGGGGACTTTTCTGAATGCAAGTAAAAGGCTTTCATTGTATTCACACTAGTTCACACTATTTTTCTACTGTTGACTCTCTTCTAGAAGTTGTAGCAATCTTCATCATTCGCAAAACATAAGACGGAATTCCGTAAGTTGATAAAAAGCGTGTAGAGAGCACCAGCACACGTTACACGTTACATTTTATGTGGTTTTAGCTTCCTTTGAAGCCACAAACAGACCGGTATTGACTATGAAAGTGTACTGCATTCTGATTTATGTGTGTCTCTAGGTTAGTGTAGCAAGTCACTGGTGACTGGCATGGCATATTGATCCGGTTTATTAATTTTTCCACAAAAGTCGCGACTTGTGACAGGGAATTTTTTAGTAAAAAAGCTTACATTAAAAAATGAAAAGTTGAGCTGCAAATGATAGCGAAAGTAGTCTGCCCACGATAATTGATTGATGCACGTTTTCAAACAAAGATGTTACAAAGGAGCTGTGTAGGGATGAGAAACTAAAAAGAAGAATGATGTACTATCGATTTCGACTCAATTCAGTGAAAATCAATGGGATGAAAATAATTGCGGTTTGTAATCCAAGTCTAGATTCAACTGAAGACGTTTATTTATTCGTGACATTCAAAAATTGCTTTACTGCGACTCACATTGTCTTTTCAATCACTAATGTTTGATTGTCGTAGTCGTCTTCACCTCCAAAATCGCGTATTCCGTATGGTCGCAAGTGATACAGCAGATATTCATACAAGTACATGTCTGATGGGTTAATATAATGAAAGGAAACGGCTAAATTAGAGCAGCAGTCAATACCCTGAAAGAAAATTATAAACGAATTATTTTTATCCTTCATAGATGCTTGTACATAAATTGAGCATGACTGTGTGTCATGTTGCAAGTGGTTGAGTACCATACGGCAACTACACTAACAAATTAAAGATGAGTGACTTAATGCAATGCGCTCTCGTTCCCAGAGATAATTTTTTAAAAAACTTTTGACATACGGAGCGTTTCTATTCGGCTTGTACATATTATGGATAAATATTTTCAAATAATCATAACAAATTTCATGTATAAATGAAATAAAAACAATGCGGAAAACAAGCTCTCGTGGGAAATTTGTTAGGAATTCATGAAGTCGATGACTAATGACATTTGTGAAGCAACATACTATGGTATTACGTAATTAAATTAATGCAATTTTTATAATGAAGACCGAGCATAACTTTGTTGTCAAACCTTTTTCTGAGGATACTTGATATATGTTGTCCACCAAGCGGGTGTTTTTTCTGGGATTAAGTGAACAGAAGGGGGATATGACAAAAACTTATGGCGACCATATTTATCCCGAGTATCTATAAAAGTTACGTTTGCGAAAAAAAGGCAGTCTCCTATTTCATGGTAAAATACAAAAAAATAAATTTAATAAATAAAATGCTTAGTATAACTTTTAATCAGAAACTTCCAATATTCAAACCTATATTAAGATCTTCCGGTCCTTTGTTAGCCGGCGGTTTGCAATCAGGATGATTATACCCTTTCTCAATCAAATCTTTGACAGCTCCTTTGCTCAAAGCGTATCCTATCAAAGTTAAATTAAAGAATTTTACCCTAAGAATCCGTAAAAAACCTGAACTTGATTTAGAAATATTGTCACAACCTGCCCCACCACTATTGTACAGGACTTTACGCTTCCAGTGCCAGTTGGGTGAAAACTGACATCCGTAAAAGTATGGTTTATTTGTATCATAGTCCTTGAGTAGATATCGCAAGTTTTCCAAAATTACGTAGGTATCATCATCAGCTTTTAGAAAAAAATCAGCCTTATCTAAATATTCTTTATAGATAAGCTGAAATGCAGCTCGAGTTTTTGACCACAGTCCCAGTCGTCCTTCTTTGGTTCCATCGATGACGGTTGTGGGAAGCGTTGAATCTGGCAGGTGTTTAAACTAGGTTCAATAAACCTTGCATGTTCGAAAATAGAATGGGAAAATTTCTACTTAATTGAACGTGACGCATGTCTATGACGTATTTAATTTTACCATTTTGGGTAGATATGAACAGAAGTTGATCACAACGCCTTCCCCATGTTCTTTTTATGTGAATAGCTTTCTTTTGATGATTTAAAGGAGTAGTTAATATCCAACAAAGTATTCTAATCTTTTTCGTAAATTCAGCTTGAATTTTTTTGCGTTCATGAAGAAGTGGCTCTTCCAGGTTTATTTCATCCTCAGCTGTGAATTCAACCGGCGAATAAGTTAATCCAAGTTGTCCATCTTGAGGATCTTGAATCGATTGGGAGTGTCCGCTTGCATTATGAAATGAAAGAGGAAGCGTATTTTCCAGTTCCTCTATACTGTAAAATCATATCGATAGTATTAAAACTCAATTGGGAAAATGGTGATTTCGAATAAAGTAATGTACGGCTGCGTACGACTGCTGCAGATTGAGTTGTAGATCTAGTAACGATCCCGTGATGTCACTTATCACTGTAAGTTTTTCTGAGTGAGATAATAAAATACTTATGACAGCAGCGGTAACAACACCACATAGGAAACTGATAACACAAACGAAACGGCATTTAAAGACCCCCATGTTTAATTTTTTACAAACTCTATTCAGTCCTCTTAATGCAAGGAAAACATTGAATTCAGCTCGGCTCCAGAAATTGCATTGAACTCTCATTATGAGCTTAATAACTACAGAGCTAAATAAATAATTATGCATAAAGAACCCAGTAAATTTGTTATTGAATTTATTACAGCGTCAAATTAAATGGATTGTGGTATACATAAAAGAAACTTGGATGTTTTATTTAATTAATTTTTATTCAAGGTTAATTACACATTTAAATTGGAATATATATTTTTACAATTTATGGTGATGCAGGTTTATGTCTTGTTTGCAGATTGTATGTAGATGTAGATATGAAGCATAATATTTTACGAAGATCATAAATATATTATCCGCTTCAAGAATATCCGGTCACGGTGTGAAACGCTTGAACGGGAATTTAAAAGACGATCTAACGACGGACTGTTAACCGCTAACATTTTCTAAAGTAAAGTAATGAATCATTCAATTCCATGCTGCACTTACATTCTGTACGTATAGATAGCATTTGAATACAAATCAATTAGCACCATAATTCCCAAAGGGTTTTAATTTATTATTGGGGCCATATTAGTTATTGAATATTTTTAACACGTGCAGACACCAAGTAAAATATTTAAGAATTAATTACATTGGAAATATGCATCTTAACTTACATAACTTAACGTACGTATACGGCAACAGTGTTTGCCCTTTTATTTATCTGTTACGAGCTCTGTTGATCAGTACACCATGGTGCAGGTTTCAAAAAGGTCAGACTTACGGATTATTGTTTTTAAATAAGTTCATAGTGGATTTCCTACAGTGTACATCTAATCTATTTTAATTAGGTATTTGATACCCTGTTTAACTTCCGGTTACGGGAAATTTATAAACAACACGTCATTGCGGCAGCAAAACTGACTACAATCACGAATAGCATACATTTAAAAATAAAACATTACAGCAATTACTCTTTGATAAATATATACTCGTATACTTACAATGGCATGTCAGACATAAAAGAGCTACTGATACTGTTTAAACATTTATATCCCCACTAAATTCTAAACACATATCTCTACACAGAGTCTGCATTATCACCAGGTTCAGGAACAGAGAATTATACTGATATTACATCATGTACGAATGGAGCTCGAATTGTTTGAATAAATACTATTATAACATAATTATAGGAATTTCATGGAATTCATTTTGTGGCTTTATAGGTTATTTTTATTTTTTAATATATTTCTTTAATAGCCTTGTAATAAGGAATGTTTTGAACTACGGTGACTTACCTATTACAGTACTACTCACAACCACACCACTAAAAATCGCTAGTATCAGATAACAATACATAACTTCTGGAAATTTGACCTCATTTAGATTGTGTCCATACTTGGCGTCACAGTTATGTGGATCCAGAACATAATTAAGGTGAAAATAAAGCTTTTCATATTCCATGTACCACCCACAACGATAATGGTTTGGACCTTTTAGAGGTTGGACCACATTTCACGTAGGTCTACACATTTGATACCTGCAAAAACAGACAATAGCTCGAATGTAACCTTTGGAGTCTTTCTAACAAAAAGTTTTATTTCTTAAAACATGATACCTTGTTGTAAAAAATGAGGATGTATTTCTTGAAATAGGATCCACAGTTGATTCAGAAATACGGGAGGATAAATGCGTGTGCTGCAGTTTGCCAACCTCGAGCTGGACCGCTTCTGTATTTCCTCCGCTCTCCTCCTCGCTATCATTTTCGCCAAAGATTTCCCTAAGAAATTCCGGCGTATGAGTTGTCGGTGCTGATTTGAAAAATCCAGGAGTAGTCATTTCCAATGTTCGTGGGATCCCACCAATCTTATCAACAAGCCAATATGTTGACATTGTACCTTTACCCTGTAGAAACCAATTCAGCTTCAGTTAAACGATCGCATTCCAATATAAATCAACGACGAACTTTCATACTAACACTTATTATGTCGCTACCTTTATATCCATACCGCCTCTGTCCTCGGTAATAAATCCTCCAATCTCGTCAAGGATAATTTTCGTTGTCTCTGTGATATGAATCTTCATGGCTAGAATGACAGTGTACATATTTACTTTTCAGAAACTTTAAATTGATTTTACCAAGAGGCAATAAACCGTGAAGAGCTCACGTTCTCCACTTGACCGATACCCGGTCGGTGAGGAATTTCGAAATTTTTTATTCCTGCATGATACACAATGACATACAAGAAGATCGACATATTAGATGAAAAGATTACGTCGTTTTGAGGAAGTATGTCATAATAAAAGTCTGATATCAGCACTTTACCCGCTATCAAATCAAGTGCCATTGTGCAAATTTCTCCTGCATGCAAGTTTCCATTTCGAGTCGGGAGTCCAGATACGACCTTCAAATAGAAACATATAATCGTTTATTTATATACTTCTATTTGTGTGACGGCAAACCAAAAAAATGGTAATGTGATTTACCATGTAAGCATCCCTTCAAATTAAAAACGGCAATGAATATTTCGAATTTACCGCTAGCAAATCCGAACTGAATTTCCAGTGATCGCTATTTGGACCTATTCTACGATATTATACCAATTGCTACCCAAATAGCGCTCGCTGGAAATTAGTAAGTCGATAGCGACAATTTCGAAATTTTCACCCGATAGTTTCCACTTTGTAGACCTCGTAATTTTCAATTTTCGAATCAAACATTTTGTACAGACTATTCAACATCACAACAATCTATAAAAAAAATTAATGGCATTATCACAACTCGTATCATGACACTTGATAATCTTCTTGATTAAAATTCGTCCTGTCAACTTACTTCCATTGGGGACGATGAGGCAGATATCGAAGTAAAACTGACAATATCACTAAAATATATTGTCACACATTCAAAGCTCTCTGCGGGAACTTGCTTTCTAGCCCGAAGCTGTCTGATAACTTCTGCCGGTAGCATTTGTTGTAGTAGCCGATCTGATTTTCGCTTTTCGCGTTTTAGATCTGCCGTCTTCGAGCTCAAAATCACGGAATACGCCTACATATTCAATACAAATTCGTAAGTTCATTTTATCTGGATTTTCTTTCCGAACACTGGATATTTTTATCACACTAAACACCCACCTGAATGGTCATCATCACATTCCTTACCAGGAAAATTATAACTGGTGCAATAATCAAAACAATAACAAGCAAAACTGCGGATACGACTTTTTTCACTTTTGCTGTCGTCATTTCATCAGAAACTTGTTTACTAGAAACAAGTCAATTAAAAACACTCAATCACTGATCCAAAGAACTTTTAGACCTGCATTACTATAGAATTTCAAATTGCTTTTGTTAAAAGGGGGTGCTTGACTTACTCAATCTTAGCTTTCAACTTTTTTTGTATATTTCTCAGCACATCTGTGAACTTTGTCATGTTTGTGTAGTAGATCCTTGCTTCCAAATCATTGGCTAGTGACTCTAATCGATCGTTCCTGTAGATCATTGCTCTCCTACATTGGAAATTCCAATCCAAACAAAGGACACAAAAAAACTAATTTGTATTCCAATTTGGAATAGAATAGTTGTTAGAATCCCAATTCATTGTAGTACTTCATTCATAACAATTAATTTATTCATTAACAAGCTCTCTTCCCCTGTCACACACATCTCATTCGAATAACATCTTTTGCTTCTGAATGAGTGGTCGAATTTCAATAATTATGAATATCATTAGGCTCCCTGCAATAATTTGTGAAGGGCCATCCCAAGAAAGTGATTCCATCTTTATAATATGATATACTACCTTTGTTCCAACTGCATGACTCCTTCTTTCCACCCAAGATCCCAAAAGTTGTCCCAGAGTTTCGGAAATTCTGTCGTAAAGGATTTCGTTGCGTTTAGGTAATCTGAAGCTAATGAGTCAAATTGAATGTACTTGTTGTAGGAGTTCTGGGTAAGTTGTCCCTTCCCAAAGTAATACAGCCCGTAGACCATAGAAATACTGTAGTTCTCAATGCATCGGATTATATTCTTGTATGCAATTAGTACTCTGCAAGAGAAATAGAGGAAAAGCCGTTTTTTAAACGTAGGAGCAAACATTTCTTAGAATAAACTAATTGAGCAAAATGCCAAAAGGTTTCATAACACGAGCAATTGTAATTGCTGGATAGAACAGATAATTATAGCTAGGGAAAATTAGAGTGCAGAAAAAGTATAATTCCAGACTTCAATGAATTTTGTTGTAGTAGAATATGCTTAGACTTGTCCTCATTAGCGAAGAGGGCGTTTTTGATGACCCATCTTACTTATTTAAGAGACAATACGAAATATTATACTAGCCTTTTTCTTAGGATCAAATGATTACTGGACAATAGGAAGGAAGCATTTAACTTATGAAACGATGACCTTACTTCCATACTCCTGAAGTAGTAGTCTTGCGTATTTGATTTGACAGTAAGTCCAAGATCACATCATTAGCTACGTTATACCAAAGCAGCTCATCCAACGCTGTGTCATCCACAGACTGAGATTTCTTTCTATTCAAAGCAAAACATTCATGATTATGGAACAAAAAAGTCGGTTTCAAGCTTTTCAAAGGAATTAAGTTAATCAAGCAAAATCCCTATCATATGCTCAAGTGAGCATACATAATAAAAAAACTAGGCTATATATACGCTTTTGAACTAATTGAGGTATGAAATACTTACGTCAGCTCGAAGACTTTCTCTCTTTTGTCCCTATTAAAATATGAGTGCCAATTTAAAACTAGTATTTATTCTACACATTTACAAAGTAGTTACGTAATAGGAAATTTTTATGTAAGATATGTACCTTAAAGATTCAATTGATGGAACATAGTCTGCAACAAAAGCGGACAACTCATTGACGACGTCCTCAGTTTTGACAAATCTTTTACGGAGCGATTCCCTGCATATGGAATTTCGCATTTTAACTGACATGCCTCTCTCATGTAGGATTGGAGGCGGGCTACTTTTTACAGTTGATTCTACTTGTGAAGGAGTGGTAGTAGCGGTTATTGTTGTGGGTTGATGAGTTGAAGAATTTGACATGCTACGTGATGAGGATAAGCCTTTATTTTGGCTGAAACTATGAGTAGCTTGGTTGACAACAACAGAAGTTGAAAAGTTCTTGCTCATTATATTCCTACTGCTTCTAGCTGTACGTCTACTCACTAGAAAGTGAGAGCTATAGCTAAAAGGGCTACATAACAAAATAATGCATATACCTAACATACATATCAAATTAAAACATGGTAATTGAAATTCAATGCCTAATTGCCAAAGTCATCAAATTAAAAGTGAAGAAGCAAATACACGTACTATTTTGGGTACTTTAGCATCCTCTAGTGTGAGTTCTATTACATATTACAGCACAATTACTAAATGCGGATTTGTTATGTGGATTCGGGTAACTTTACAGGGTTTTGTATAACACAGTACATATACATTATTATCGTAATATGATGACTATAAGTTGTTTTTGGAAAGGAAACATGACCCTTTAGTTGTTATTCCAGGGCAAGCCATTAAAATGTTAGTTCCTCCATGTCGCCATACTTGATATAATACCTTATGTCAATAATTTAGGATAAAAACACGTGTAAGATGTTTCGTGAATTAGGGGTTCTTTGAATAGGCTTACAAATATAAAAATAAATTCCGGGGTGACTTTATTAGTATATATAGGGGTGTAACTATTAATCGTACATATTCATCGGGTACATGATACCGTTAATTTTCCTGACAAGACTACTGGGGTATCATATTTATGCATATCAACATGCTCATCATTATCGTTTTGAAGTTACATCAATTATCGGCATCTGAGGCAAGGCTCAACAAATAAAAGGAACAGATTTACTGATAGGGATTTGGACCCTTAGTTATCGAGACCTACTTCCACATTTGTAGTTCAAACCAATTATTAACAAGCATTGTAGTAATTGCGCAGAAATAATAGGATCCACACATTACTAGCTACTGTATACATGATTGATTGATATAAGAATGCTTGCTTATAATTTGCTAAAGCGTATTTCTCATAGTTTTGTCATGCAAAAAAGGAAGCTGAAGGAAGAGGAAGTGCTATTATAATTTAATGATATTATATGACCACAAACGATACAATGAAACAATGAGCTACTCTACGAATACTTACAAACTTACGCAAACTTCTAATATTACGTAAATAAAAGTTATTATTTATAACGAGTAATTCGATCTATGGAATCAAATGAATCACAATCATAAATCTAGAATAGATATTCACTTACTCTTCAGCATTTATAAATAGACAGAAGCCAAACTCAGCTCGTTCTTGTTGGAACTCTGTTAGTAGTTTTCCGATTTGACCTATAGTGTTAATCTGAACATAAATTGTACATGGACAGTTAAATATGGACACAAGTATTTAGATTTCAAAATTTTATACATTACACACATATTAATAATACTAGTGTGTACGCCCAGTGTCTAAACACTGGGGAAAAGCTAGTGTTATTTTTAAAAGTTAGTTTTGTACCAGTTCAT
>JAHZNA010003832.1:0-14496 GCA_027743935.1 Sinodicranocentrus sp. ZH6 | reverse complement strand
CATATAAATAGATGTTCATTCCTCATGTCACTTCAGATCGTATTCCACCTTATCGTTCTCCTGAGCTCTCACAGCTCAGAATAAAGTTGTAATATACTGTACTTCACGCCTTGCTCTCACAGCACTTATTCCAGAACTCAATCCACGAGTTCCACATTACATTACATACATTACAACATAAAGAAAGGTCCTGGATGAGGACGAAATCTCGTACTGCTAACTTGGCAAGCGGGTGAGCAGTGGCATCATAACGCTGACGTGCTTTGTCGTGCAGCATAGCTACTTTCGTGTCACAGCTGGAGGCTTTTTGCTGCTCGAGCGTTATGCTGGACGCATTTTGCTCTGTGAGGACATTTCGTAGCATTTCCCTGTCTCTAAAGCCACAAACTAGCCTGTCCCGGATACTGATTTGTTGCAGGTATGAGAATAGAGGAAAATTTTCTTTGCAAGCGGCGTCCATGCAGTGCGTCTCACAGTTTTCCGCGCATTTTACGCTATTGAGGCCTTCATTGTGAGCGGAGGCGTCATCAAGAGCTTTCAATGCGGCATATTATCTGTCTACGGATTCTTCTGCCATCTTTTCTCGACGAAGAAACTAGACGGAGTTACTTTTCCAGTATCGCTTTGATATCCGACAGCGTGGATGCGGTGTTGATTGGCAGATGTGATGATGTCCACAAAGACGTCCACTCGGAGTTCAGGGCCGATCGAAGGATTCCATATTGCGTGGGAAGCGATTGTAGCTTCAGTTGAATGGCTTTGCAATAGTCGGCCTAATGTTGCCTCCCATGCTTGAATTGAGGGACGGTCAAGTTATCGGGAGACGGTAACTTGGGAAGCGGTAGGGATTTTACTGCTGGCGGTAGGAGTGCAGTAGTTGGTGGTGGTGTTTCAATGGCTCCTACTTTGTCGAGGAGCTGTTCCAGTGCCTGTAGAAGGTCCTGCACGTCGATGGCTACTGAAGCTTTCGGATCCGCTTTAGGAAACATGTTATCTGGAGAAACTTAACCACTGATAAAACTGATACTTTCAAGCTGACTGCGCGATGTGCTATCACTGATTGTGTTTGTCACTGATATAAATAAAGACGTTGAAATAGCAGTGAAGTTTCCGTAGTGTTGTGTGCCAGGGTGTAGTGTATAACATACACGTTAAATTGTCGATAAGAAATACAGGATATTGACTGCTCAATGGAGATTTTTATTCGGACAAGAAAAATATTCATCCACTAACATTTGCCTTACAGTTTATGGTCATATATCTCTGACATAACACTATAGTATCATCATAACCCTATTGGGTCTTCTCATTTACCCTCTCGGAGGGAGCTCAAGTCAAGTGATCGGGCAAGATAATGATACCACATCTCTCAGAACTGAGTGAGCTCCTTTTATACTCCGAAGGTCGTAAGAGAGAAAAAATGATTCCTTTATTAAATTACTTCTACCTTCACATTCCCTTCTATGTATTTTTGTATTAGCTATTTCCTCTTCCAAACCTAAAAAGTACCTGCCAAGAGCTCATTTACTTCTCCCAACAAATATTTTACATTTTATACATAAATAGACGAATTCCCTTCATCTTTCCCATTTCTCTATACCCTCTTCGTCTTCATTCAGGGTATTTGCAAAACATTATTAACCCACCTCTGTACCTTATTAAATAACACACGGTATATGTTTAAGTGAGCTAACAGCAGCAAGGGAAACGTTTCCCAATTTTTGAAAAATTATGAATGGCTTAGCAATGTATTGTGAAATTTGGGATATATCTGGCGTTGATAAGAACTTTATTTAGTAACAAGAAAAATAAACAGAGTCGAATATACACATTAATTTTCTTGCAGTAATAATTTCGTGAGCTCCACAGTGCCTATTATTTTTTTAAAGTTAACAACAGGAATGTGCAAAAGACAAAGCTCTGGACAACAAACTTTTTTGGGTATCTATCCAATTCTGAGAATAGGAGGAATTATAAAAAACCGGGGGATTTAAAATTAAATACCAGGTTACACAGTAAGTTGCTTAGTTTTTTGAGAATGCCAAAATAATAGCGCATAATTTATCAAACTAAATTTATATGCAAAGTTATTCTTTTTACAAGCTTCTTCCAAAACTACCCTAATCCCGGAAAGCAGAGTAGCCGTGTGTAAACTATTTTTGCACGTAACTACATGAATTATATCCTTGCTCTGTATCCTGTATCCTGACAATAAATAAAATAAGACTTAATTTTCCCACAGTAGGCGTCAATTGATTAGCTTATCAACTATTTTTTATACATGAAGGGATATTCAGAAAATACCTTATTTTATGTAAAAAGAGATTCTCTTATTTAAAAATTTAAAACAAGACAAGTATGTAGTAGAATTTAAGAAAACTTTAAAACAGGCTTAACACGATGTTTTCTATCATTCCCATCAATTTTGTTCCATTCTAGATTCTACAGAAGACAATCATTCGTGTTCTGTGACAATGCTAACATTATGGAGAGTGCTTACAAGTAAACTATTTACAGAGTTCTTTTATAATACAACACTAAGAAAATTTGGATAAAGTACTATGGATCGCTAACTTGATTGAAAAGATTGAAATAGTTAATTGCTAATCAAGTCTGCATTGCAGATTCTACGACCGTGGTTTTGGCTACCGGCCAGATATGGATTCAAGAGTCCTGGTGTCTCCTGACTCTAGAGAATATAGTAATGTCCGGAGGTCTTGTGAATCGAGTCCAGGAATCCAGAGGTTGAAGTGGTGCCCGGAGTCCTGGCGTTGCGAATTCTTAGGATCGGAGTGTTATCTACATTCCCGGCGTACCAGATTCAAGATATTGGAGCGGTGTCCGGAGTCCCTGTGTTCTGTAGTCTACAGATTGGAGTGGTGTCTGGAGTCTCTGTATTCTGTAGTGCACAGATTTGAGTGGTGTCTGTGTTCTGGTGGTCATGGACACCGGAGACCTGCCCATCAATGGATTCTAACACTATACAGTTAACTTTTATAAGAGAATTCTTTCGATCCCGATATTTGTATTTATAAACGATATTTTCAATCAGCAAACAAATCCCTCCTAATCCAAACGCAAAGACACACAAGCAAATCACATTTTGAAGTATTTTGAAGTGAATAGGCTCCGGTATCTCAGGTTCGTAAAAAGCAGGATTCTCCTTCAAATTAAGTAAATACCCAAGCACATTAAATCCCACTGGTATTCCTGCCCTTCTTCTGTCAGACATCTTATTCGATTGGAGCTTTGTGGATGGCGTTTCTTGCAAACTTTTGACAATTCCTAACCGCAATGTCAGCAATTTGTTGGAATCCCAATATCCATTCAAGCCAGATTCCAAACACTCACCTAACAGAAATCTGAATCTTTTCGTCAAGAAGTATTTTCTGATAAGGAGCACCCGATATCTTAAAAAGTTATCCAGATTCTTCCTCTTTATCACTTTCGAATTCTCCGTCAAATCCAAAGCTGGCTCAAAAAGATTCACAAATTCTTCCGCATCCACAAGTGAAAAAGTCCCACCAAGCTTTTCACTCACGTTGAAAAGTTGACGAACAACTGTGGTCAAGTCCTCTTGCTTAAGTGGTAGAAAAATGATTCTTTCCAAAAGCAACTTGTAATATGCCGGAGGCTGAAATGTCCCCGTTTTGTTATCTGCTGTTAGAAGGGACTCAAGAATAGATGTTGTCCGTATTTGATGGTCAACTAGTTCTGCTTTGCTGCTTAACGTCACTAGTTGATAATCACTTGACGCCAAATCCTTCAACGAATCTGGAGTCTCTGGATATATCTTTGAAGCTAAAAATGAATAAAGCTCGTCTCCATAGGCGTTTGTGATATTTAAACAAAATAAAAGCCAAATTAGCCAGAGCCCCTTTGTCTTCAAATTTTCACTCTCAAAGGATTCCCGCGGACATTGGTCAATGAGTGTGGAAAATGTCCGAAGAAACCAATCCGGACAACAACGACTGACACTAGTATGGCCACCCAGACACTTCCCTGGAATGGGCGGAGCAATGCCATTTCGTCCAGATGAGCTTCATCCTTGACAACAATGATGAAAGAATATGTTTTCATTTCTATTCTCGAGTGAGGCATCTCCACTCTGCAACTAAGTTCATTTTTGTAAACAATCAGCTGATGAAGGAGTTCATTCTCCACTACAACATCTGGAATGATGTCCTCTACTAAGTCCTCTTCTGCTGTGAAGACATAGCTTATATTCATTTTTTCAATGAAAACTTGGAGAATACAAGGAAATGAATATCCGGGGCCAAGTACACGTATTTTACAGTCATGAGGTCTTGACGGAGTTAGTGAGTTAAGGTGAATCTCAAACCTTTTCAAATTTCGATGAAACTTTCTCCAACTGAGTTCCACGTTCTCAGGGGTCGTTGGGAACTCTGGAATCAAGGCTTTCTTGAGATTCTCGCATAATATGCAAAGAAATCTAATTGATCCGGTGACACTGAGGAATATCGGGATTCCTGTGAATGGCAGGGCAGCGATGGATTTGGAAATTTGAAGAAAAGCGGAATTTTGCTTCAGAGGATTTGTTGAAAAGGAAAAGAAAAAAGTGAATTGGGGATCTTGCACAGAGTGGATGTTTGAGAGGCTAAGATTTTTCGGAAATTTCGTAGAAGGAGACAGAGCAAGAGGTGAATCTTGTGAAGAATTGTAAATCCACGTGGAAACTTATATTTGAAGTTAAGCCACTGCCTTTTTGGAGGATGAGGGGAGTCTGAGAGAAAGTGCGATGACGGAGATTTGTCAAATGAAAGAAGATTGCTTCATCCCCTGGAAATGGGGTAAAGTGACCTTCGTGTTTCCAAATGTGAAGGCAGTTTTTTAGCGATGAAAGGAAAGGATGAAGAGTAAATTGAAAGTTTTGAGGTGATCTTGTTTTTAATCTGGACTCGCTACTTCCAGTTGAAATTAGTAGGGCAAATGATAGTGAAGATTTTAAGAATGTAAGAAATTTTGGAAAGGGTCCCATTTTGAGGAGAGGTTTGAGCTAATGTTTAAACAATACAGACGACAAACACACTACTTGTGAATAGGGATTTGTATTTAAATTCTTGAAAACTCTCGCGGAAATAAATGTGGGTGCGATAACCGCGCATTAAAATAATTGATGTTGTTGGTTTCATGGATGAGGTTGAAATTGTGGGAAGGATTTTACTAAACTTGTAATTTGTGTAAAACTGGAAAACCTTTCCTCCGTTTTCTCCAAAATTATATAAATTCTTAAGGGCTGAACCGCCCAGGTAAAAGTTTTGGATGTATATAACTTTTAAAATTATCCCTTTATTCTGGTTTTGATAATAGCTTTGACGATTTACAAGAATACTAAAATTTGAGCTTAATAAACACATAAATGTTCAAATAGAAATAAGTCCCGAAGCTCCATATTGTTTACCAGTGCTCTTTCCTAATAACAGGAATTAGCTTTTAATTAAAACTTTTTTCGGGTACCATCCAACTCTGAAAAAAGGTGGATTAAAAAGATTTTACTGGGTAAATTGATATCAGGTTATATTGAACGTTCGTCAGTTCCAGTTTTCTTGATAATAAGTTCCTCAATAATACTTTCTGAGGTAGGTTAATTATTACTCGTGCCATCTAAAACAAACTTAATTGCACTTATCACATACGCAAAGCTAAAAAAGTGCGTGTTATGGGTGTTCTATTCATTTATGTTATACTTTGTTGCCTTACAGTCAAAATTTTAGAGAAGCGTTTGCTGTTTATTTGCAGATTTAAGCACCTCCGGATAAGTAACGAGACTCAATGAATCTTTTCGCTTATCTTCATTCCCGAAGGAACTCTTTCTCACCACTTCCCCTAATCAACTCGAAGGGAAAAAACCGAGTGTGGAGGGTATCAGGATATTTTTGTTTTTCTACCTGTGAAACCGAAAACAAAGTGAAAACAAAGTTTGTGATTATGAGTCCAAAACAATTTACTCTTTAATATTCATATAACTTTCAAAAGTTTCCACTTATTCTGGTTTTAATGAGAACGTTGACTGTTTACAAGAAAAATAAAACTAGAGTTGAATAATCACTTAAATGTTTAAACAGAAATACGTCCCCTAGCTCCATGTTTTTTTCTTAATGACAGGAATTTGCAGCCAAAAAAACTTTTAATTAAAACTTTTTTCGGGAACCATCCAACTCTGGAAATTGATAGAATTAAAAAGCGTTTACAGGGTATGTGGATACTAGGTTGTACTGAACGTTGTAAGTTCCAGTTTTCTTGAAAATAAGAATCAATATTAATTGATAGCATTAAAATGGTTTAGGTTAGGCTATTAATACTCGTGTCATACAAACAGATAAACAGATAAACTGATAAACCTAATTGCACTTGTTACAAGCGCAATGCTATATATTTGCGTGTTTTGGGTTTTAATTATATATTTATGTAATGCTATGTTGCTTACTGTGGTCAAAATTATAGAGTAGCCATTTTCTGTACCACTCATTATGAAGATTACGCCAGATACACAGTAACTATTACCCCCTCAGGACCGTTGGAGTGAGTAGATCCACTTCCGGTTCGAGAACACGTGCGTTTAGCTAACAAATATGTATGTATTTTCAACTATATCATTTTGATTAAAGTGTTGAGGCATGTGAAGCTAAAGTAAGGAAGACCAATGCTGAGTTAATATTATTTTGTTCCTTCTTTCCTAGTGATTTGTCAGCGTCTGTGATAGTATGCAGCTTCCTCTCCGTTGGATTCATTCAGTGACAATCACGTTCGCATGCTACAACATGAGTGACTATAATTTATGCTAGCTGGTTGTCTGTATGATGTACTATGATGTTATAAACGCCATAACTTTCACCTAGTGCGATAACCAAAAGTTGTGCGTGGTCCTCGTTGCAATAACGCCGTAATTCGTACCTTATGCTTAATGACGACTGTTGTGTCACCGATGGTGATAATTATTAGTAGAGTATCACAAGCGACAGTTTCATTAAAGTATTTATTTTACTTAGTAAAGGTTTGTAACAGAGTACTTATACTAGTAAGAATAAGGATGAGAGTGGCATTGCACTATCACTCGATGAGAGTTAATGACGGAATGATGAGTTGTGTGTGCTGGTGCGAACAACGTCAGCATAACTCTTGTGTGTGTGTGAAGAGCGGCATGGTGTTCCTTGAATTGTGCCGCCAGTGTCCTGTGAGCTGAGCTAGATTGTTGGGGGATCTCAACGACATCACTACTATTATAGAGAACTGATTTCTACGCAAAGAACGTGTAAAATGAGTAACAGAAAATCAGTTCGTCCGATTAAGATTAAAAATTGCACAGCTTGCTTTCTGTCCTAACTGTGAGAATAGCGTTGCCTTTCTTACGTTGGCTTGATTAATTATTGCGCACAAGAGGTACTGATAGTGACACTTTTCACCGCATACTAAAATGCTTAGACATTTTAAAATTGAATGGCTATTTCCAACTACCCTTTCTTGTTAATCTACAGTCAGAGTTATGTACTCTCCAAGGGTTTCAATTCGACTCATAAAGTTGAAATGTGAAAGGTTCATGAATTGGCTATGCGAAATAAATGTACTTCTAAGCAGCTCCCAAATCTTCTCTACCGTATCACATGATATTTTTGTACCGAATAATCAACGGATTTCCCTGACAATGTTAACATTTGGTAAAAAAAGTGAATCAGGTTATAAAGTTCTCTTGATTATATTTATATATTTATTATATATATTTAATAACTGTATGCGAATGAATACCGTCGTCGGCTGTCGATGTACTTGGCTAATTTACATTTGTTTGCGTTTATTGAACGTTTTGGTGATACATTTGCTACGCTGCTTGTATTGTTGCTGTCCGTTTCACTTGTCCTCATCACATTTCTGTAATGTCCATTCACCACATATTTGCTATGATATTTTTTGGACTTCAAGGAGTATCCCCAGTATAGTGGCGCATTAAGGCGTATAGCATAGTCCTTTCCAGCCAGTAATTACTAAAATATCTGTTTTCCTTGTAGGTGTAGACTAGGCTAATGTATTCCGACATACTATTCGTAGTCCGACGTCGATTTTTCTGCCACGGAAAGCATTATTAAGTGCCAAATATTTCTTTTTTGAGAAATCAATTTTAAAATAGTTTTGTGCAGTAGTAATATTAATAGTATAATTTTCACCAGTCATACTCTGGGATTACATTATAGCAATGAATTGAGTAACCGCAAATTGCTCCGAATACCTTCCGAATTACCAGGGTCTTCTTTATCACTGGATACTTCTGTCGCTTCGATAACATCCATTTTACTTAGTCTTAAATTATGAATTAACTTCTAATGTAGTAGGCTCACTTACGTGGTGGGGTTGATGATAGGGAGTTGATACTCGCTTGGCTACTGCTAGTGATTGATTATGATCTTATGAATATAATGAGAGCTCCAAGTCAATCCTGTATGAGCTTGTATGTAAATAAATGAAGAAGATGTTGATGCAACGAGAGATCGTTTCAGAGAGGGAGACTACTTTATTCATTGAAGTAACGCATATATAGTACATAATTCTATAGATATATGTCACGCTTGCACGCTTGCTTGCTTGGTAAAGTGGCAAGTACGCACATGTCTATGTGCTTGCTTGCATATTATGCATACATACTATAGTACACCATTACTATACTAACTATGGTACAGATATTTTGCTTAATACTATGGTGTATACCTAACTCTTATTGTCGACGGTTGGAAGGAGTATACACAAACGCTGACGCTGATACTATATTCATAAAAATTGCAAAAGCCCTTGTCCGCTCTCATCAGAAAAAAGTAATACTATATGTGTGAACATGAGTTCAAAATAATTTACTCCTTAACCCCAATGATGGAGTTTTCATATTTCTTAAGAAATATGTACCAAACTAAAGCAGCCACAAATGAAAAGTAAAAAAGGTCTTGCTCAATTCCATTACAGCATAATATTCCGGGGTTTAATTTAGTATTCCTATTAATTAATATTTTGATGAATTTTTATTGCCAGTTTTCCTTTTCATTGAGAATATTGACACAAGTGCATTCACAATTTTAAAACCAAGTTAAATTAAAAGCTTGTCTTCATCCAATATTAATTCATTTTATTTGGTGTCGATGATGCAAGTAATCATGCTCAAGCATTTTCCTTGTTGGATGAAAGTAGTACATAGGAGAAAACGTTAAAAGTCCGCGATCTAAAAACCTCTCATTGATTTGAACGTTATCGATCGGTCTTATCGACCGATACGTTGCCGTAGGTCATGGAAAATCGATCGATAAGACCATCTATAGCCCCCTTCAACATAATGACCCACTTTCGCCCCTCCGTCGCCAAAAAAACCAAACATGACCATGACACCTGTCACCCGTCGTTTAATTCATTAAAAATGCATAAAAGCTTAAAACACAAAATGTGAAAGGAAACACAACTATTTAATGTACTTCTGCAAAACTTCTACACAATTTTCCTCCCGTAGTATCTCATATACGTCTTTATAAAGTTTAATATAAATAGGATGATTTTTGTAATTGACCCAATCACTTTGTTGCCAAATTTCTTGTCTTTGAAGAATTTTAAACGAATTTTAAATCCTCCATGTTGATACGCGCTTTGTTTTTCATTGTCCACATTTTCACTAACTTTATCCGGTCCATTTGAATAAAATGAAATTCATTTGTTTGAATACTGAAAATAAATTGTTCGAAGTCGAAATTATCCTGACAATAAAAACAACAAATGTGATGGTTCATGCTCTTCCACTTGAACCATATACCTTACATGCTTTTTCATTATTATTATGTGGCTATATAAATGAGAACTTTATCCAAAGGGAGTACCACCTTGAACCCATTAGCTACCTTGAATATATATAGGAATGCTCAGCTACCCACGCACCAACAAATTTTTCCACACAGCAAAATCCCTCCACTCACATTTTCTTCATAACAATGAATTATTTGGTGTTTTTCCCTCTATTTTTTGGGCAAATCTTTCTTCTTATTAAAAAAGCATCTTCAAATCATCACTTACATCACAGTCATCAATCAAGGAAAATCCGTCATATCCAGAAAAACATTGGCTCAAATTATTGTGAAAAAGTGGGGTTTTATCAAGTGCTGTTCATTTTTCTTCTTCACAAATTCAAAGCATCACAAGTGCAACATTTATTTAAGAAACTTTCAGTGATTTCTGGAATCTAAATAAAAATGTTGCAATACACAAGGACTACATATATCATTTCTGCAAGAAAAATTAAAGGTACATTACAGTACATGAAAACGGAAATTACTTTACATCATCATCATCTCCCATCAATTTTTGTCACGCATGAGCTTGGCATAGATACCACGTGATGTAGATGTAGCCGGAGAAACATTCTGGCGAACACATGTGCCTGAATTTCTATTGGCGAATACTCATTATGATTTTATTTATGATAAGGTTACTTTTCACACTGTTTGCTGACTTATGAATTTCCCTGCTAGATTCTCTCATCCGATTTTTCATGAACTTAGTTTTGTGTTATCCGATACCAGTTTTATTCCAACCAATTTTTGATTTTGTAGGATTTCCGTATCCGATTTCCGTATCCGATTGTAAAAATTCACCATTTTTCGGTTCACTCCCTTCGACTTGTCCGGTGAATACCCATTTAGAGTTGATAATATTTGATTATGGGACGGGATAATGAATATATTAACTGCCTTATAAGCATGGGGGAAAATCCACACAGGTGCACAAGATTTCAAAATTTTTACTACTTTCATTCATTCATTCTCACATCATTTCAACTTACAAATCTTTTTACCTGTTGGCGAACTTATCTATGTAGTTTGTGCTCCCACATCCGGTTTTCCTAATTCCATCCAAATTTATGTATATTGAAAATCGATTTTAGAGCTTCATTGTTCACACTCTTATAAAGAAAAATCTCACAAATGGAATATCTCATTCTCCTTTAACATCAAATCATGAAAATGTATCATCTTTTATCATATTGCATTCATACATTCTACAATAATAATACTGATGTGGACTTTAATTATTATTTATGAATCCATCCAATACTGACGCTTTGCTTCAAACTAGACTGAGCACGGCTCGTTTAGGAGTTCAAATATGCCATTATTTTTAAAGGATCAAATCCAAACACCTCTCCTTTTCTGAGATAATATAGATTTTCTACAAACTGCAGAAAAATAACGTTTCAATTGTTTATTTATTTTTGTTTAGACTGGTACAGGTGATAAAGTAGCTTGTAATGTAAAAGGAGCACCTTATGTTATGTTATCTGCTAAAAAATACCTTTAACTATTATTAAATCCTATATAGTTATAATTTTCATAATATATCAGTAAATCAGACTAATTCGTTGTTAAGATTTTTTCCTATAAAAGTACCCAAGGGCTTAAAATGAATAGAAAAGGTTGCAATTTGCAAAATAATTCAATACTTAATGTATCTCTTTCGTTGAGATTAAGTGATCAAAAAAATATTTCTTAACCTATCAATCGTTTTTAAAATTGCAAAAACATTGATTGATTTATACAGTCTCAACTAGGATATTTCTCCCTATTATTTTACAAAACAACAGTGATCAAGAAGGAAATTACTAGTAAGACCAATCTAGGGGAAAGACAGACTTTGCTGGATGCTGATCCAAGCGTGCGTGGCTCCTCCATAATGAGTTTGAAAAACTCCCTACTAATTATTCCGCATTTTTGGTTTCAGGAAGTGAGTCTGGGTGTTCTCACTTTACCACCGGTAGACACACCTCCACTCACTTATACCACCAGCAGTACCACCTCCACCAACGCTACCGCTACCACCTCTCGGAGAATCACCACGTCTCAGAGAATCAACCCCACTCGAAGAACCACCACATCCACAGCTCGTTTTAAATCGACCACCAACTCGCCTTCACCTACTTCCCCAGTCATCATCTTGACCGAGTGGTTAACCTTGGCCGTACTTAGTTTGGTTTTTTTGTGGTGGTATGTTTATGAAATACGAAAACACCATAAAGTTTTTTTAATTTGAATTTTTAAATATAAACATTGATTTTTATTTCAGCCTTTTTCCTTGCTGTCCTCGATCCGGTCATCATCATCATCACCACCAGGATCCAAGTGTGGTGGACGAATCGTCGGCGGCGAGAGGCTGTCCTTACCTTATTACAAACTCTTTTAACTCCTTTGTAGTTGTTTGGCTCCCGGTTTTATTTTTTGTCGGTTTTATTCTCGGCATTGCCTGCACCTACGCTTGTATCCAGTTGAGTGATGTTTTGCCTTTTGTTTTGGTCGTATTCTTGGCTTTGGTGGGTGTGATGGTTTTCTTTGACTTAATTGCTGGAAATAACTTTGGTAAAAATAAAACGCGCGAGAGTGAAAATTTCATTAGTAATTGGAATTCAAAACCTCTCACAAAGGGGGACCGCAAGGTGATGTTATCATGCAAGCTATTGTACCTTCGGGCTGGCAAGTTTTTCCGCGTGAGGAATGTCACTTCGTTGGAAATCACTGAATATATTGTGGACATTACTGTGTCCCTACTCCTCGTTTAGGGATTTCATTCATGAAATAATTCAGAAGAACGTGTTCGTTGTTACAAATTTAATTACTAATTTGCCTTTCAATAGAATACTTAGATTACATCAAACATATTATGGGATAATGTTTATTGAAAAATTCCATATGTGAACTTTTGCACATTTTAAATTTCCTTAGTATCCAGTATTTTATCTTGATAAATTTAAGTAGCTATTAAACAGCAATTGAGTTACAAAGGGGTTGAGCGGGTATACTAGGCATGAATATATTTAATAGTAATATTGCTAATTTCGACAAAAGACTATATAAAATTCAATTTTATCTCTAGCCTTTTGATTCAGTAGTTGTTTTATTAGTCTTATAAATTTATAGTCCAAATAACTGCAGTTAACTTTAATAACATTATTAATATGTGTGTGATCAAACCCTTGTAATAAAAAAAGTTTTTGCATCATTCTTGTACTCTCCATTACATATGGTTATAATGGTATGTATAGACAAGAACTTGAAATCATCAGTATCCTCCGATTTTTTGCTAGATTTCTCTGTTTGCTATACTTATCTCCGTATAAATTAACATTTTTCGAACATGGTCTGTATCCATCCATAACTCGGGAAGATAAGATATTAAACTTGCTCATTTTTTCTCTTCAAAGGAATACTCTTCTCGCAAATGATTCTTCATCGCGTAGGCAAATGCCACGAGGAGATTTATTGCAGATGTTTTTTCCTCCAAATCTTCGACATTTGACTCCTTCACAGAAATCCGAATGGATCTCGTGACGACGCGAATATTCAGGGAAATCTTGCTCCAAATATTTCCCCCGTTGTAAAACCTAAATTTAAAAGTATTTCTGAGTCCGAATTTTAAAACAAAATATGGGAAAAAGCTTCTCAACTTGTTTACCTGTCGTAGGCGGTATTTATTCGAAAAACTAAAAGCAACCCAGTGACCACGCCCAAAACCGGGATAAGAGTTAAAAAAAAATCGATATGCCATGCTGGCACAAACTTTTGAAGATAAAGGAGCACACAAGTGTAAAAAATAAAGAAAAGGATTTGCCACCAAATTGAAAAAACTTTAGTTCCCTAAAGCCTGAAAATATCTGGCAGCTTCATCTTCTTCCTGTGCAATATTGGAGAGGTATGCCAAGTCAATATTCATTAGGGAATTCTCCAAAAAATCTCTTACACTTAGCTTACACTAAATTTGGGGGATGATTATGAATAATTAAGTAATTTATATTCATCATGTTTATGAATGAGTGGAACTTCACAGTGACAGGCATGATTAGTCATGCTGTGGTCATCTCACTCGTGAGTATATTTTAAGTTGGTTTTGTTGTGAGCTAATTAAAAATTAAAATTAGAGTGGAAGTGAGATAATATAATCAACATTGTTTCGTACGATAAAAATGTAATATTATTTTTCTTACTTTCATGTTGTTATTTTAAAACTTGATTTTTCTTGAGTTTAGATTTTGTTGAGATTGTGTAAAATTAGACTAATGCCCTTTTTGACTAATATGTATATTCCAATAACCTGGACTTTGTCCTCGTGATCATGAGCTAAAATACCGTTCCTCCATGCACTAATAGTGTCGTTTGGCTGTTTGTCAAGCTTCCTGTATTCTGCTTACTGTTATTTTAGTCTTATACCTATACCTTAATGATGATACCTTTTCATATACCTATACGGTCGCGTATATATGTATAATTTTCTAGTATAAAAGAGCGACCGATTCTTGTAACTATGCTCTCAGTATAAATTTGGTTCCTTTGCGGTGCATTCTCTTCGTCTGTACTTGTAAATCTATTTTTACCCCAATATGGTTTTCCTGTATTAAAGTTATCTTCTAAAACCGCACAAATCCTCACCTGTAGCTGTGTACCTTGTTGTCAATGTATTCTAAGAATTTTT
>JAHZNA010003831.1:0-13545 GCA_027743935.1 Sinodicranocentrus sp. ZH6 | reverse complement strand
ATTGTATGAAATTCCTCGAAGTCAACCCAAAAGTTATTGTATAAGCTGTAAACTCAACGTCAAGCTTTTGTTCAAAGCTTAAACATACATATATCCTATACCCTTCCATTAAAATACCAGCTGGTGAAATAGGAAGCAACATTTTTCGTAATAATGGCAGTGATAATATGGACGCCTTACTTTTGGCTTCTTTTAACATTCGTCGAGCATTATTTTCACTCTTCCTTTTTTCCTTCACCAATTTTCTTTCTTTTTCGCTCTCTTAAGAGGTTAGTATAAAATAAGTTCGTGTTGACTGTTCCAATTTTTTTGTGTGGAGTAACTATGCCTCATATTATACAAGTATTTTCTCCTGTCTATCCCACTCTGCCACTATTCTATCCCAGACGATCACTGTATTTTCGCAATTTTTTGGCACAATGCATTAAATCGTCCGCGTTGCAAACCATTGAATATGATTTATAGCTGTGGTTAAGGATTTATGAAGGAGAAAGCCACTACAAAACGGAGAAAAGTAAGTTTTCTGGGAAGCACGGTGGTGGTGAAATGGCAACAAACACACACACAATCTCCTCCGGGTAGTGAATGAACAGCGAAAATGGGAGCAGAAGGAGAACAACTCATTTCCCTTGTTTCTTGTCTAGACAGTATGTTCACTTGGATTACACATGGTACTTGTATTGGTTTCTCTTTGGTGAAATTTTCAAACATGGACAAAATATGTGAGAAGCTTAACATCAAAACTAAACTAGAGGAAAAAAAAGCATGCAAGGACTCGTGTGGTTGTAAGCATCATTATTGAAAATAGAAAAGAGAGAGAGAGAGAGAGAGAGCTTGGCAATTTTTTTTTAGAAAATTCTCCAAAACATATGCTGTATGTGTGTATTTGTTCCAGCTACGTATTTATTAGTGAGGTCCGTAAGGGATGCTGTGAAGGAGAAAACAAAGTGCAATTTTCCTTCTATCTCAGCTGGATGGAGAAGGAACAGCCAACTTATCGAGCACTTGTTCCCTGTCTTTCTCCTTTACAGAGTTTGTTGTTATTGCTGTGGTCGTATAAGCTGGTTTTTGGCAATAATGCTTCTTTCCTTGAGATCATGATTATGGTTTTCGTATTTTTTCTCAGTCCTTGCTGATTTTATGTAATGCTATACAACAAAATGGATTTTTTTTGGAAAGGGATAGAAAAAAGATTTTGTAGAAGAGAGAGAGAGAGAGAGAGAGAGAGAGAGAAAAGTTGAATTACTACAACTTCAAGTACTACTAATTTTATGACATATGGATTATGCCATATACGTAGTTGAGGGCTGTAGACTTGTATACAAACTGAAGAGTTGTGTACGAACAGGAAAACAATGTGGGAACGTGCTCCAGACATTTATGAGTTACTCGTTCTTAGAATTGCTTCCGCCCATTATTGCACTGCACAGTCAAGAATTGAGAGACGTAATAAGGTGGAGGGTGCAGGACTTTTAGTAGATGTATACCATAAAATGGACAAAGTTATTATTTGTGACAGGCTTTGGAATAATTGAATGGGAAGTGTACCATGATATTATTAAATATTAAGGTAGGGCTGGACCATGATGGGCTTTTTCTTGTTGTGTCATATGTTTCTACATTAAGTTGCGAAAATCTGTGTACACTAAAGGGTGTAAGTTGCCATCTCTACTTTATGCATAAGTGTTGGTACTGCGACGACTCATATAAAGTTTATGAATCTCGTGGAAGATGTACAATTAATAAAGATGTGAAAGATGTATTGATCAAAGGAAAAATAATTTGAAATCAATTTGAAATAATCGGCTAATCATAAGAAACCTTCAAAATCTTTCGTAAAAATAGAATAAACGGCTCAATAATAGGTTTTGTTAGGAAGCCCCCCACAGGGATTGATCGACAGCCGGCTTAATCCTAATTAATAGGAAGACTTCCGCTGGGGAAGACTACATCAAGCTGTGAGATGAGCAGAAGAGATACGGAATCGTAGTTTGACAATAATCGTAATCACCAAGCATCAACATCACCATGTCCAACTTCAACCGAGCTTACTCAGCTCCACGCGGCTACGATCTTAGAGCTCCTTACAATGTCCCCATGGGGGAAATCCGAGAGCTGAGGGTGGTCAGACCTTTCTCAATCAGCAGTGTTCAGCGGAACACAGTTGTCGAGGGATTTGGAAGAGATGGACGTACCAAAAGATTGCCGTATGGATTTCCTTCACAGAATCCAGCTGATGAGTACATCAGAGTAGTCAGGGACCCTTGCGGTGGACAATATTGCTTTGTAAAGGTTGAGGGAGAAACCCCCTTTTATGCTGAGCTACAGTTGGAAAAGTTGTATAATAAGGTATGTAATCGACATTTTGGGGTCAAAGGTCGGGAGCTACAAAGTATTATAGAGAATTCTACTCGAAAGGATTTCACAAATCTCATTCCTCTTTTTACAGGGTTCAAGGGTGAAGTGATGTAAGATTTAGTCGTTGGAATGGGCACTGCGTAAAACGCTAGAGTTGGCACTTGGCTCGTTAGTGCTAAGAAGAATTAATTTCTCAACTTCCCCAAAATTTCCATTGTCTAGAAGACTGGATCAAAATTATTATGTAGATACTTCCTAACATTCGGATATTTTTTGAAGTGGAATAATAAATCGCCAACTTTCCGCAATGTCATAATCCGTAAAAAAATCCTCATTCCATTTCCATACAAGTTTTCTTCATGATTTCAAAAATTTGCCAAGTTTCTTAGACTAAAATCCACTGGAAAATTAATCCCCGTCGAGCCATATTCCTTTTTTTACTTTGCAAACTACAAATCTCTACTATTAAATCTCATTTAATACACTTCTCCTACTACACTCTAGTGAGCCTTTTCTACTAGCTTCATAAACCTAAATGAGCAGTTTTCCTCGCAACTTTGAAGCCTTGGCGAGAAATTGAGAGAGAAGTTTTTGCAGGCGAAGTGAAAAAAGAAGTGGGGAAGGGAAGGAAAAAAGTTCACCGAAATTATAATACTTTTTCACAAGTTTTCAGACGTCATTGCCTCCTTCATTTTTTGCACTTTGTGCAGCCGGTGCCATTTAAAATCCCTGTGCACTTGGAACTCATGAAAGTGAGAAGAGTAGAAAGTGCTTCTTTCCCCTCATTCCTCTGTCAGTCATTTTATTGCACATCAGCTTTTGAAGTCAGTACCTTTGCTAATAGCTGGTGTGGTATGTTATATGAACTACATCTTCATATTGAATACATATTAGTTCATACATTTTATAAACAGACAACTTATAGCTGTTTTAGGAGAAAGAGCATTCCATAATGAGAACATATATACTACACTGTGAGATACTCTCTCATTTATTCTCTCTCACATGTTGACTATTCAGTAATTACTTTTACTTTTCGCTCTTGTCTATCTCCGCCTGTGTACATTAAGAGGTAAAGATCAAAGAAATTCCAGAAACTGTTTCACATGGCTCACCAACCATTCCCATTTGAGAGCCAAAAGCGGGCTAATGTGATTGGACAAGTTTTTCAAAGAAAAAAGTGCAAACGAAGGATGAGGAAGGAGTATGAAAACTCGGAAGAAAAAAATTCTCTAAAAAATCTGCACTTCTATTCAATTCCACTCATTGTCCGACATTTGCCTATGAATCAGCAAATTCATCCCTTCCATGCTGTTGTCTGGTTGTCTGTACAGCTTCAAACTGCACTCGTAGTCCCTGTAGCAGTGACCTAATACAATTGAAATGAAATTGCCGAGTAAAAAATACAACCCATTTTGAGCAATTTTTTTTATCTACATAATGACATTCTGCACCTTTTCCGGGATAACGATGAAAGACAGAATGAAACAAGGAAGAAATGCACACTTTCACATATTACATGCCAACAACGCTTGTTTGTCCAAGAGTCAACTAAGCTTGTATACCCTCTGGGTAGTTCGCTCACTGTGAAAGAGGACGAAATAGAGAGGAGGAAAAAAAACGAAATGCTTTGCAATACAAGTTAATGGCCTTTCTTCACGGTATGGTAACATCCGAATAAAGCCATTTCCTTACCTGTTCCCTCATGTAATTGTAATAAAAACTCCACCGAGAGTGGTATGTTCGAAGCAGTAAAAGCATATGGCGAGTGAAAAGTCATGCAAAAGATAGTCCACGTATACTTGCATGAGCGTGTGTTGAAGACTTTCCCCGTCTCCTCTGAGCATATTATGCAGATAGGGGCGGAAAAAAGTGGTAGTAAAAAATCGTAAAAACTCAAGGTAAATTGCCCTTCTGATGTAGTAATATAATATAAAAAGGGGTCCTATGGGAATTCGTCTTAAAGAGAAGAAAAAACTATGCATGCATGCATGCATGCATTCAGGAAGGGAAATAACGAACGCCGACAAGAAGTCATCTTCCACTTGTTCAACCGGGAAACATAATGCATGGCGGATTTTAATGTGATGTAACCTTCATTACACGAGCCGCTCTTCTTTTCCTTTTATATGATGATGTATTAGGCGTGGAAAAATACAATAAACGTACTTCAAACCACTCTGAAAGAATGTAGGAGAGAAAAACATTCCATTTTTTTGTCTCGCAAACATAGGGAATGGGAGTTTAAGGAGAAAAATGCAAAATGAGACCTTTGCTTGAGCTTTTTCATTCAATCATGGATGCAGTCACCATGCAAGGCTTCACCTCAAAAACCATCGTCGACATATTATTTGCTGTATGGTAAAAAGTGTATTTTTCCTAGGGATTGGAACCCCTTACTTTAAGGAATGAATCTTTTTCATATTTCTTATGACATAACGGAATATAACGGTTGAAGTTTGGCTTTTATTTGAAGGAAACAGACGAAATGAATTCCTTCATGGGGAAAAAACGACGGTTCCTTGCCACTTTCAAACTGCACAAGTACAAATGCATTCGTAGAAATATCCATGTAAAGAATTTTTTATTTTGTAAGGAGATCATTCAATGCAGTGGCATCCTACTGGAAAGTTATGACTTGCAGCTTGTAAAAAAACCCTTGTCTGGCGTTTGAAAGGAAAAATATATTTCTTTTTTATGGCTAGCTTGTATCTCTTGTAGAGTCATCCAGCCACAATAAAATGCAGCTATTTTATCATTTCAGGAAGTGGAGAAGAGGAACAGGAAATTTATGACGGAATTTGATACGTTTGACGTTATCGATTCATTCAAATCGTTTTGGAAAAGATAGTGGTAAAACAGTTTAAGATATTTACCATTTAGGATACTTTGTCATTTAAATGCCTGTTTATCTGTAAACACACGCAAGAAACGATCTGGTATTCTGTCCCGGTACACAAATATTTCTAAAAAAATCAACCGACGTCTTAATAAAGCATATCCTCTACTGACACACCCAACTGTGCTAGGAATATCTCCTATGATAATGCATGGGATAAATAAGAGGATTGTGTTTGACTTGTTGAAATTCAACGAAAAAACTGATGTTTGCACCCAGCGTGGTGAAAAGGCGCGACCTTCCACCATTTATCATGCGGCATCCTTTTGTCTCTTAAAATGCGCACGAGGATATACAACTATCCGAAAGAATGGATTGAGATGTAAGCGTTTACTTATGAAAACCATTTGATCATCATCGCCCTCAAGCGAGGTCATGGTCATTTATGCTGTACATTTCCTGAATGGGATTATCTCTGTAAATGAAAATCCATCCAATACTCTGCTAGATTTATTGCACTGATAAAGTCATTATTGCAAGAGATGATCATAAAGATAACGCCTTGTGGGTAATATACTGTATAATTTTTGAATTTTTAATCAAGGTGCTTCTGATCAGTATCTTTTAAGAACAAAAGTAGGTTGGTGTGCGCGTGACCGCCTGAACAATCCTGTATGCGCGAGAAGAATCCAGTGATATATGATCTACTCCCTAGTTAAACTTTCCTTAGGTTTTAACTTTTTTTTAGTAAGATACGGATAAACTGCGCCCAAGTGTATCACGTAATTGCGGACGATTTATCTAAAAAGTAAAGGAGGCGGATTTGGTATGTTCTTTGCAAAATTACGTGCGAGACGGATTCTGCACTGTTGAAATTTAGTGGCTCTCCACCACATCCGCTCATTTCCTCCATATTCCAACGAATCTTGCAAAATTGCCGCTAATATAACTTTCTGTGGTATACAAGGAAAATTTCCCTTTGCGTCATACTCGTCATGTATATACCACACAGATACGACTACATAGTATTCTCTCTGGAAGGAAGGAACTCATTTTTAGAAAAAACTTTTCCCACTACAAAAAAGTTCTAAGCAGTATTTTACACTGTGTGAGGCAAACCAGAGAGACTGAGAAAGAGAAAGCAACAGAGAAAACGTCTTTCTTGTCGATATTTTTCTCGCTTTTGCCACACTTTTCCCATACTCCCTTCTACACGCTTCTATTCTTTCGGTTTTTGCAACTTTTTCTCATTTTTTCTCCTTCTTCGCACATACCGCAACCGCCACACACACTGGTTGTAGAACGGGGCAACTCCGTATACAAGCTCATTGTGCATTTTATTTGATGCATAAATTCGACACAAGTGCTGTGGGGCTCACATGCAGGAGCGAGTAATGGAACTCATCACTCTTCTAATTAGATGCGGTTCTCCCTTTTGTCACAAGAATATTGCTGGCAATACTTTCAGCGACTGTCGTCTTCCCCCCATGCCACCAGAGAGTTTTCCTCGAATAATATTCTCTTGGCTACTTCTCTTCCTCGCGTGTGTATGTGTGTGTGTGCTCACTGCCCTACTTACGTATCCCGCTCACAAGACTTTTTCTCCATTTGTGAAAGTAAAAGATGAAATTACTATGCATCTCTACTGGAAAACGGCTCGGTTGGTGAGAAAGTTGTCGTAGGAAATGTGTAGAATATAATGTACATTCTTACATATTACACCCCCATAGATCCTCTTGCTAGGGCAATAATGTTCTTTGACTTTTAAGCCCAAACAAGTCTTGTGACCACTATGGCCATACCACAGCCTCTCAACTACAGCTTTTTCTCTTCTGTCAACAGCCAAAAAGTAAGTAAAAGTTGCTATGCTTTTGACTCTCATGTGCGATCCTTATGTGCTCCACTTTACACCATTTCATTTCATGTGTATTTTTTTTCACTTGTGTGTTCCCCTTTCGCCGCTATCCCTTCATATATTTTCTGGCGTAACGAGCAAACCTATTTTGTAGGATATCATCCAGTAAAGAGGATGATAGGGTTTATATCGGGTTATATCCACCATCCTCCTGTTTTTCCACTAGATTTTACTGCTGACTTGTCATAACTTTTCCCTGTGGAAAGAGCCAGCTAGCCCGCTGGCTAGTGTTAATGCATGCACTGGGCCTTCACCATTTTTAACCACTCAGATACTTCACACATAAAACATGCATGTAGGTATGAGATATGTATATTCTATATTATTTATATAAGGTATTTCATGGTACTTCCCATTTATCCCTTCTCCCTGGTCAGTAGTGTGGTAAATTGGGTTATGAGATCTGGCGTTAAAAAAAAGTTTTTAGATAAGAAAAAAAAATCTTCATTGTTCCTTGTGCTTTTTTCTGGCACATTAACACGAAATTACCACCATGTCCTAGTTGCATTCAAATGGAACATTATGGCAGCCATTAGTATACATACATGTTTAAATGCATGAATCCCAAAATTCATAGGGTACATCGTCACCTGCTACATCTCAGCAAAATATCTTTTTGCAGATTTTTTGTGAAATGAGAAAATGAGAATTATTATTATTGTTTGCGTAGTTTTTTCTGCTGAATTTCAGACAGTTACATGTATTTTGTCCAGTCTGGGCATGACATGGAAGTTAATGTTTGGCGCATTAACCCACAAGGGCTTTTGCAGGCTTTACATTTTTCCAATTTACATGCATTCATTAATATTTTCACAGGATCTGCAGCAGCCAGGTAAAGCCTTGAAGTAACTTCAAGTTTTAAACATTTAAATCTGCATATTGTTTTCTATCTGTACAATGCAGAAATCAACTGCAGAAGACAGCTTTGGGGAAATGGAATGAAATAAGTTTTTTCCCAAGAAACTTGTAATCACGAGGAAATAAACTAAATGAATCCCTGTTCTAAACAGCTCCCATTTCCGCAACAACTTTTTTTTAAACTCACAGAGCTTTACCATGCAAAAATAATTTGTGACAAATAATTGCTTTTCACACAAAAGGACTGATGACATTCTAAAATCAACATGTAAATAGAAAGAAAAACTCACAGTTCATTTCCAATGTGACGGTCGTTGATACCGGAATGGTAATATTGTTGTTAGAAGCTTGACATGTTAATCTCGAGTTGAGATCGCTCCTCTGCAATCGTCCAATAGTTAGAGTGTTGGAAACCACGGTGGAAGTTACGTGCTCAGAGGATACCTCCCAAGTATCGTCCAAAAGTGCATTTTCCCTCCACCAACTTACTTTTGGTACGGGCCAGCCTTACAGCTTTGCATATTATACTTTTACCTTCCAGCATGAGAAAGGGATTTTGAGAAGAAAAAAAGAAGAAAAATCACATTTTTCGTGTTTACATTACCTCCTGTCGAGATACACGTCAGTCTCAATGAGGATCCTTCACTGTAAGGTGCAAGTTGGGATGTTGAAGTATATTCCAAACCACGTTCATCAACCACAACAACCTTTTGTGGGGGTACTAGAAAAGAAGAATAAAGTGTTAAATGCATTTAGTCATCTTTTTGATAAATGAACTCCAGCATGCATCATCCTCCATTCAAGCTCTACTTGTATAATCACTGTATCACATTATCATAAAAAAAATCCCCCTAAAATTCCAGAAAAAACCCTTAGATGATTACACACGCAGAAGGTGAAATACTTGTGTATCATTCTCTCCAGGCAAATTTATACCCCCAACATAACACCACCATACCCCACCAACACCACAACTTGTCTCTTTCTTTGTCAGATACATCACTCTGGTGGCTAATGCGTTTTTGATTTTTCGAAGTGGATTTTTCGACAAAACGGAAAAGAATTGTTGAGGCAGTTTTTTTTATACTCTTCTTTACCTTCCTCCCTCTAGCTTTCAACCCGGTAATGTATAATCATAATCATTAAGAAACATCGAGAAAAATAAAGAAAAAGTGCCTTCCCATCTCCCTTTTTATAGCTAATGTGAGCAAATACGAGACGAGGAATGGATGGCAAGTGGAAACACTAATTTTCAATGCACACACCAAAAATAATAAGTAGTTTTCTGTAAGATGCACCTGACACGCACACACGTTCCCTTCACCATATTTTTTGAATTCTTAAGTTGAATCTAAGCAAGTACGCACTTTTAATCTACCTATTCTGTAATGACTTTGGTGCACGCTATGTGTAATGCAAACTCATGGGGGATAATATGTGATATATACAGACTTTTTACAATGCTGTGAGTGCAGTTTCCTCTTGGTTTCATTCAGAACTAGAGTTCAAATCCAAAGGCAGCAAAAGCAGAGTTGAAGTTCCCGTCATACTTTGAAGATTTCATGAACAGGTAAAGGATTTTCAACTCGTAGAGTTTTTGTTGTTCCCTCAGTTCGAGTAAAAAAGCAACACATGCTGACTCTTGACACGGAGAAAATCTTGTGTCTCGGATTCTTATTGTGTTCCCTCGCTCCCTAAGGTGAAATATGGCTCCCCTCATTATACATAATATGGCTGCTTTAATAAGCTATCCAATTACATTCCATATAAATCAGTAAGACCTGTGATGATGAGGTGTACAATTCATTCTCGAAATTTTCATACACAACATACGTTTCATATGAAAGGGAAAATCTGGTGAACTTTTTGAATAAATAGAAGTGGCATAATCAGGATTTTACTTTGGAAAGTAATAATGTTGTCGTCAGGAGGAAAAGTGGGAAACACGTGGATTCCATAGGGTCGTCAGTACTCCAGCAACTGCTCCTCCATCATTTGCATTTACTTATAGGGTTCAACTCAAAAGAGCAATTTTGCTCTTGCCTGGATTCATTTCATAATAATAATAATAATAAAGTTTGTAGAAGTCTGCCGCGAAGGATGCATTCCAGGCGTTTGTATACAAGTAAGTGTTATGCATATTTTCTTGAAAGTGCAGACAAAGGTCAAAGGATCGATTGGATGATAACAATATTTTCCTTGGGTGCATAATAATAAAGCACACAAATGTCTTTTGCATGCCAGGCATGAATGAAGGGTGTTTCCTCCTCCAAGTGATCATTATGTTATTATCCTTCCCGTATTACTATATTTATCGATAGGTATGAATTTATCAAGTCTTTAATGCACATTGAAATTCTTTGTGTGTGTGTTGATGATGGGAAATGGAATAGTTGGCTGTGGTGTGTCCCAAGTAAAAAGTTTTTTTTTGAATCTGACTTCATTCTGAAAAGGGACGATAGGTTGCAGGGAACCTCATAAATTTCTTTAGGTGAAAACATAAAAAATCCTCATTTGCATGCACCCCCTTCTATCCTTTTAATCTTGTACCTAGTTTGTTCTCAAGACTTTTCACGTGTGGAATATAAAAATTGATTTGATTTTGATAAGAAAGCAATCATATTGCTTGGGGTGCTATGTATAATGTGCAATGTAGCCCAAAGACATGAAAATGGGTTGCATGCTTGTATGCAAATGCAAATATACACCATAATATTTTGGGAGTTTTATGAGAAATTACTTTTTTCATGAGCGTACGTACGCTCGTTTTATTTAATAGTTGTAACTCCACTGTTTCCCCTGTTTTATAAGCCTTTTCCGTCATTTTCAACAGCAATTTAAGGAAATAGTCAAATTCTAGAATTTATACTACCGAAATTTACAGTCCCTGCATTAATCAGTCTCAAAATTTAGGATAAAGGGGAAAAATGTGTCTGCAAAGGATGCAATACGTATTCGCTCAGTTAGCTTTAAAAGTTCCTCAAATTTATGTATACATCGTTAAACGATGAATTATTCTTGAATAACAACAAGTGGTCTAGCTATCTTTCCACACATAAGTCTTGTTATCTAAAATTTACAAATGCGGAGTGAAAACTGGTTCGAGTCATTAGCATCTCAAAAATTGATTTTAATGAATACTTAACGTCTAAAAAACAAAGCCCAAACTCTACAGTCAACAGTATTTCCCAAGTCAAGAAAATAAGTATGTAGTAAAGTAGTTTCTCAATATCTCAATACACTTTATATCTTGTTTCCCCCTTATGAATTCCAACAGAGCAGGAAACCCTGTTCGTGGTTTACTCTCATATTTTATGGAATACAATAATTAAACTTTTGAGCAAGAAAAATGAGCTAATTTATGGAAGTAAAGGGTTGTTCACAGGAGCAAATGGATTGCTTATAATAAATTGTATAAATGAACAGGTTCGGATAGGTGCTGATGTACTTTTTCCATAGTTTCCCGTGTCGACTAGTGACTTATTTTCTCACAGAGAATAAATAGGCATACACGGAAGTATAGTCATTATCGTTGTATTTATATGTATAGATTTCATATAAAAGGTGAAAACTTCCCCATGCAATGGAGATGATAGAGATGTCGAGTTTTCGTTAGCGAGAATTATTACAAGGGCATAAGACTTATTTCAGACAAATATCCTATTCTCAAAGGTGTTAATTCTCAAGTTTCACATGAAAGGGGAAAAACATATATAAATATCAGTCTATACTTGTATTTGAAATAATAACTAACAAGTCTCTCTCCTCTCTCTGACAAATCGTTAGTAATTTTGTTATGAGCCACAAAATATTGGTTTTCCCTTTTCTCTCTCTCTCTTTTCCCTCGTGCGTAGAATGAGAAGCGACTGGAGTGAGTCCCACCCAAAGTGTGAATGGTATTTTATGTATATATAGTGTAAGCGATATATATGCTATTGTTGTAGTTCCATTGTGTATTTTGATAATGCACAAACTGCACCATCTCGGTTATTGTTTACTTGTCTTTTCTTGTTGCCTTAATCTAGAAACTAATCCGGGACGGCAGTAGTGAACCCTGCTAATAGGAAAAAGATATACGGCACTATTATACCAGACTCTTTCCTCAACATTGTTCCAAAGAAGAAATTACTTTTGACGTTGTAGCTTTCTGTACAAAGTAAATCCGTTTCTTTTATGTTGGCTTTGTTTGTTTAGAGCAATAATTAAAGCCGCAGCTGGACACTCCTCCTTGTTTGTTTTCGAGTTGTGGGAAAATGGGGAGTAATATTTCATAACTTATTGCCGTGCTAGGCGTATATGCATTAAATGTACTTTGCAAACCCTACCTACTCATATAATTTTGCGTTTTGCCTCATTACGGAAATCTTGTTTGGATCCTTCTCCGTCTTCCATGTTCTCTAATTTTCCGCCAACTTTGAGAAAACCCTTAACAGCCAAGAATTACAGTGGATTTTCTACATGATATTGTTTCCTTAAATCCAAAACAATGTACAAATTAAAACGCACATTTTTTTATATATTCACTTCTAAAAATCAAAAGATGCTAAAGTTCTTCTTCCCTACTGCGTACAACTAACGAATTCCGTTCATGAATAAAATGAGAGCAGACAAGGAGGTTGAGTTGGTGTAAAGAAACATCTCCATTTCTCACATTTTCTGATAGATTTATAAGGATTCTCCTCACATAGAATATAAGGTTGAGAGGAACCCACGGGAAATTAATAATGGAGAAGAGGTGCATCCCAAACCTAATACTGGTACACAACATGTACCCTACTTTCAAGGTCCATGAATTAAGTTAAGGGAAACGGACATATAAAATATAAAGGATATTTTCCTTTCTGACTGTTTCTCCACCTCAACTGAGTCGTTGATAAAGTTTTACAGTCGTCTAGTCTGGAGAATGGATGGCATTATACTCATTTTGTAAAAATGGGCTCATTCAAAGGCGTAAACTTCCCTTGACCCGAACCCACTATTTACGAGTCACATTAGTCTACACTCTAAAATGGCCTTTCTAACGCCTTTCCAAATGCTCAAAATCATGTTATGATTCACCATATCTGAAATGAGTTCAACGTGCTGTATAATGTATAGCACACATGGAGAATTCATAATAACTGGCTTCCCCACGAAAGTGGTATTTATACAAAAAAAACAGCCAGTTTCCTCATTCCACTCTGATCTCGTTTCAGGATTTCATAAAATCAAACAACCACTTTAGCTGAAACCCACTTTCCACATGAGAATCAATGTTTTTACATGTAATTCCCTTACTATATGGGTATAACTTTTTGTTGAAAAAAAAAAGAAACAAGTGTTGTGTTCATACGTATCGTTGCATAAGTAGGGAAAATAATAACTCAAGGTGTAATTCATACTCTTTTATGGTTCATACTAATCATCACTCTTTCTGAAAGGATTTCTTTTTTCTTATGCTTTTGAGTAATCATTAAGAAAGCTTGCATGAGTATGAGTAGCGCTGTATCCTTTTACGAATATATTAATGTTGATATACATTTCTAATACTTTACTCGTAAGTATGCGGAACATAACTCAATATGCATTATTCCCA